>CAUYQV010031818.1:0-22101 GCA_963574575.1 Galagoides demidoff | reverse complement strand
GTGGCTCAATCGGCTAGGGCGCCAGCCACATACACCTAGGGTGGCGGGTTCGAATCCCCAGCCTGGGCCGCCAAACAACAATGATGGCTGCAACCAAAAAATGGCCGGGCGTTGTGGCGGGCGCCTATGGTCCCAGCTACTTGGGAGGCGGAGGTAGGAGACTCGCTTGAGTCCAGGAGTTGGAGGTTGCTATGAGCTGTGATGCCATGGCACTCTACCCAGGGGGATAGCTTGAGGCTCCATCTCAAAAAAAATAAAAATAAAAATAAATAAATAAATAAATCTGTAATTCGTGTAAAGTTCACAAAGCTAGAAGAAATATTCATTGGTGTTTAGAGAGAAAAGCAATGCAAAGTGGTCATCACTATTCCTTCCATACTTTAACTTATGTGTGTAAAAAACATGCAGTTTGAAAGGGAGACAATTTACTTGGTCTAAGTAAAGAAAAAGACAGGTTAAAATGATAAGAACATATTGGTTCAGGATATTAAAGAAAAGGCAGTTTTAAAAACAATCTCTATGTTTGCATTTAGGGAGAGTTTATTAATAGTACTGTTTGCTTCCAGTTAAGCAAACAGCTAAAATGTGGTAAGAGAAAGAATTGCCACTAATGTTCTCCAAAGGTTGCTTGCTGGTATTAGCCATTCTTACTTGGCTATTTTTTTGTTGTTGTTGTTGCAGTTTGGCCGGGCCGGGTTTGAACCCACCACCCTTGGTATATGGGGCCGGCACCCTACCCACTGAGCCACAGGCACCACCCAATAACCCACACTTTGATTTTTCCCCGATTCTCAAAGATCATTCTAGACAATCAATTTTAATACTGACTGAGCTTTTCTTCAATGACACCTGAATATATTAGTGGCATAATCTCCATGATTCAGTACTTTACTCTTCATGTGCAGATGTGTAAACATTTGATCATATAATCTGGTTTACCTAATGTCTTATGAGGATTCATGCTGCTTTCCCCCATTATGGTAGAAAATAATTAAGAACAAGATATTTTTGAAAATATACCAGAAATTATGGAACACACCAAAGTTATTAAAAATCCATTTTTCAAAATAGGAATAAATTAATTTTTACTGTTTT
This sequence comes from Galagoides demidoff, assembly GCA_963574575.1. Classification (NCBI taxonomy): domain Eukaryota; kingdom Metazoa; phylum Chordata; class Mammalia; order Primates; family Galagidae; genus Galagoides; species Galagoides demidoff. The sequence continues at coordinate 21,006 of CAUYQV010031818.1, read as the reverse complement.
TTTATTAAATTGTGACTGTGTACATTTGTGGGGTACAATTTTTAAATAATTGATTAGACTCTAAATGGATGTAGAGGTCTTAAAGTATTGTCTTTTTCTAGAAATTGAATAAGATGTTCTTCAAAATTTACGGAGGTAAAAGAGAAAAAAAATTATACTTTTTTCTTCATACAAGAATTTCTTGTAAATATAATAAGATAATAAGCAAAGTTATTTGCTTAATTAATTTTACATGCTAGTCATGTAAAATTGTCTAATGGACCAATAGTTCTGACTGCCCAAATTTCATCTTTTAAGTTAAAACTTAGGAAATTATTCCAATGGATAAAATGAGGGTAACAGCAATAAACAATGTGGAAGAATTGAAAATGTAGGGTAAAATTATTTCAGCATACTGAAAACTTAAATTTATTGCCTTTGATTAAAAAAAAAAAAAGCTAAGAAGAACATTTTCCAGCTCCATCCATATGAACATTAACCAGTTTGATGGAAGTGTTTCGGATTGTGTGTGAAAACCCCACACTGTACCCCAGAAGTGCATTAATGTACATAGTTACCATTCAATAAAAAAAAAAAAAAGCTAAAAGACTTAAAGTTTGCACTAGAATTTGACCTGTCTGAAATATTTCTTACTGGGGTCTTATAGATCAATATTCATACTTGAAACAAAACTATTCCATAATTCAATTATCAAGCAAACTTCTAAGATGAACAAACACAATTTCCTGAAATGTCAAAATGAAGCATGATGAGACACAGATAGTAGGAATTTCACTTGCTACATGTTGTAAAAACAGCAGAGAGAGAAATGTTCGGCAGATGTTGCACAGTGAAATTATCTACTGTTGAATGAAATATTTGACACAAATTCATTTTGTTCTGGCAGTAAGTATAAAGGAAGACTCGAATAAAAGTCACTGCTTCTCATTAGTTACAAGTAAAAAAAAAAAAAAAAAAGTTCCAATTTTGCATTCTCAAGAAGGTTCCTGAGCTAGTTCTTATAGTGAAGCTGGACTTCCTTTTTCAATAAAATCTTAGAAGGTCAGAACATATATTACTCTTTCTTTCAAGAATTTTGTTGATAGAAAGCTCATTTTTCTCCAAAGAACAAAATGAAACAACCCTTTTATAATATTAGACACTTTGCTGTTTCCATTGCAGAGAGGGAGAATTCTCCTCTGATCATGGGCATGACACCGATGCCCACCAAAATATTTTGAGAAGTTAGAAATGTACTGTTTGCTTTGTTCAAAATGGTAGTCATTAGCCACTGGTGTTATGAAGCACTTGGAATGAAGATAGTTTTTCTAAGGGATTGAATGTTGAATTTGATTTAATTAAACTTGTTTCAAATTCTTATTGCCACATGTGATAGTGTTATGGGATACTACACATTGGACATCCCAGCTCTACAGCGAGACCCAACCTCCCTATTTTCTATGTGGCAGTGAGTTCTTCAGGTCTTTGTTTTCTTACATATAAAATGAAAATACACCGCAGATGATCTCACCAGGTGTTACAAAGGATTAAGTTAATTTGTGAATGATGCAGCCACACAGTAAGCCTTAAATATGTTTGCTATACAGTAATTCTCACAAGAGACTTATTACTGAGGCACTATTTTATAGAATAGGAAATGGAGTAAAATATATTTGTTTTCAATTCTCAGGGATCACAGATCCTACAGGTATTGGAACTATTACTTGCCGAAAAATGGTATAACTCCTTCCATTTATTCTGTAGATTTCCCATATGAACTTACATGGTTGCCAGTATTGATGAGTGTTATTACTTTTACCATCTTTAGTGATCTTTACTTTTCTTCTTTTTTTTTTTTTTCTGTATGTCATAGAAGCCATGACGTCCTCTTGCTCCTGGACATTTTTGCAGTCTGATTCTCAGTAAGGCCCCTTTTTGCCTTCACCACTTTAGATGTACTGGGCTTATGATTCTTTAGATACTAACATTTGAGAGATAATTGTGAACAAGTTCTTATATGTTCACTTCAACTTTCAACACAGACACAAGATCAGAGTGCTGAGCAAGAAGCTGACTCAAACAAGAAACACCATGTCATACTCAGAATCATTCTTGCCCCCTTAGTATAAGGCTTAAAAATTAGACTTGTATCCTTTTCTCCTGTAGGCCTTTTTTGCAGAAGGCTATGTAATGACTAAAGGAAAGGAAATGTGTACAGCATTTGCTTTACCAATTTATTACTCATAAATCTTATACTATAGAATGATAATTTCCCTAATCAAAAAATCTTCAACTATTCCTTTCACTTGACTAAACTTGAGACTTCAGTCTTCTTGACTTGAGAACCCTGACCTCCTCTTTCTTAGATCAGTTATTTGGAAAAACTCAAAATTGTAAATAATTTCTCTACTCCTTAAGATGTAAATCTTTTTAGATGTAAATCTTTTTAAAGTCTCTTGCCAGCTTTCTAAGGCAGAAGTATCTTTCTAAAAGACCTTAAAGCTGTTCTGCTCAAATGTTATCATTAAGCAAGGTGGTGACCACATCTCCAGTCCTTGAGGGGAAAGTAGGACTCTAACTTCCTTAGATACTATACTCCAAGTTGTAAAACTATCTCCTGTCGTGAAGAAAAGAAAGTTTACTTCTCCTTTGGGTAAAGAAAATAGCAAACACAGATGGCTTACAATTTCTCAACTCTAGCTCTTAAAATCTTTGTTTCAGCAGAGCTCAAACTTGGTCTATGATCTTGTATCAATTGCTGGAAACAATGTTGGAATAAAACCAACTTCTGTTTGTTCATCCTGTCTGGTGATATATATATATATATATATATTTTAACATGACAATATGTGACTTTTTTTCTTTTACAAGAAAGCATCTGTAATGAAATGCATAACATGGAAGATATATTTAGCTAATGGCTATTTGGGTTGATCACACATAGTGAAGCAAACATTGTAAATTTCCCTTTAACCATCTCTCCTCTTTTCACAAAAATCCATAGCAGCTCTTATGTCTCCTCGTCTCTTTTGCTCTTTTCTACAAACCTTTCAGTTGAAAAGTACGTTTATTTATACTACCATGTTTTCCCGAAAATAAGACCTACCCCCAAAATAAGCCCTAGCAGGATTTCTATGCATTTGTTAAATATAAGCCCTACCCCGATAATAAGACCTAGTGATGAGTGTATCTGCATAACCACATCATGCATTTCAACACAGAGAAGTAAGGAAGACTGGAATACCTTTTATTTGCCACAGCTCCTTTCTCTAAGCCATTCGCACTTGCGTGGGTGTGTGGGTGTGCGTGTGCAGGTGAGGTAACCACAGTTGCAGGCATCCTATTGCACATGTGCAAACAGCTAGGGGAAAGGAGTTCACTCATCACTAGCACCAGCCCCACCAACAAGGTCAGGTTCCAGAAGAAGATGACTTAACTGTATTTGAATAAATGTAGATTGTTGTATTATACTTAATAAAATAAGACTTCCTGGGTGGTGCCTGTGGCTCAAAGGAGTAGGGCATCAACCCCATATGCCAGAGGTGGTGGGTTCAAACCCAGCCCTCAGTCAAAAAAAAAACTGCAAAAAAAAAAAAATCCCCTGAAAATAAGCCCTAGTGTGTCTTCTTGAGAAAAAATAAATATAAGACAGTGTCTTATTTTGGGGGAAACATGGTAGCTCTGGGTTAACTGAATTTTCCTGGAATACTTTTCCATTACCATATTCTTCTAATCCTCCTTGGCAAACCTAAAAATTACTTATAGCACTCTTTGGCAAATAATTTCAACTCAATAATTATAATAACCCTAAAAAATACTTATGAAGAAAGTCATTATCTTACAAATCAAATTTAAAGAAATACAAAAGTGAAACTGCAGAAGAAATATAACCTGCCACATTAAAAAAAAAATAGTAGTACCTATGTTTGATTCATTATTCATAGTTTTTAGGTGTCATTTTTCAAATATCTGTATCCAAAATAAAGTTACTTGGTACCATAAATGTTTATTTGAACCAATAAAAAATGTAAACATTATTTGGATGTAACATTTTTTGGAGTGAATGATAAATCTTTTCCTAAAACATTTACATTATCTCAAGTTCTGTTCTGTGCTTTTCTCTTTTTCCCCCTCTGTTTTATTCTGTTGTGATGCTGTAACAGAATACCTGAGTCTGACTACTTTATTGAGAGAAAATTTATTTCTTCATCATTCTAGAGGTTGGGAAGCTCAAGAGCACACCATTCATGTAGTGACATCCTTCTTCTTTCACCTTCACATGGCAGGAGGAGAGGCAGCAGGTACACACTCCCTCTGTCATGGTTCATTATAGGGAGCCTCCATAAGGGAGGAACCCTCGCCATGCTTAAAGGTCACACCACTTAATATTACCACCTTGGTAACACCCAAATTTTAGATGAGGTACATTTAAACCACAACACTGTATATCCTCTAATAGATATTATCCTACATAATGCACTCAACTGAGAGGTATATTATACCCCAAAGACCAATTTCTATTTCTCTTAGGAAAATTTTCTTAGCTCCAAAGATAAAGATATAAGCACAATAAGTGTGTGTGAAAAACACAACTGGGGGTCTTATGAGCTCTTGTCTTATTCTCTTTCCACTTAATACAGGGTGAAATATGAATGGATGGTATTAGGGAAAATGCCATCGAGAGAAAATGGGGAGGAAATCAGTGAGACTAGGAAGGCTGTCAAAGTTTGATGCTAGTTTTATGCAAAGTGAAAGCATGACTAGATGTACATCAGGGACAAATCATCTAGACCGCCAAACACACTAGGGAAAGTTAGGGAAGTTCAAAGCACAGTTTTGGAGTCATCCATAAGAGATGAGCTGGTGTATTATCCCTGTAATGTTCATCCCACCGGCTGGAGGCATCCCCTGGGAACTGTGGCCTCAAAGCCTCAGTGAATACTCAAGGATTTCATTTATGAGAGTAACAGCTAATGCCCTTGATAAGTGGCAATCCCTGAAGTTGGAATATTCTTTGGGTGAAGACCTTTTCATGTCCAGCACACAATTCATTCACATTCACCCACCTGTTTTAGTTGGTAAATTTTTAGTATCTTTCACTAAAACACATGAAGAGGTACGGTCTATTAAACTGTCTCTTCATAAACTTTTCCTTGCTAGGAGGTGGGGGATCAACAAATATTTTATTTAAACTTAAGATAGCAAAATTTTTCTTCTTTGAAGGCCTATGGTTTCTGTTACTGTTGTTTTAATACAAACGTTGCCATTGACAATGGGCATGGCTATGTTCCAAAAATACTTTAATTAAAGAATAAAAAGGTATCACACAAGATACCTTTGGCCAATGGCCTGTAGTTTTTAACCCTTGCTCTAGGATTAGAATCAAATTTTATGAGGAAATGCAATGATAGCAGTATTATTGGTTTTTCTGCCTTTAGATTTGAATTATTCTACTCTTTAATAACATAAAAGCATATTTCATGAGTTAGAATATCTAAATATGGAATCAGCTTCCTCCAAACATAGCAATTTATTTAACACTGGGTGTATTTAAACATGGTGCATAAATTTAGTCTGGCTACTTGCAATAGGAACTTAAAAATGGGATATGTTTTCTGAAATGTAATGTTAGACTCACTTATTACTGTTAAAGGTAAAGATTCTATGACATTTTTTGTAACTTCAAAGAGGACCTAGGGAAGAAATTGAAATCCTATTTCTTTACAGCCCATCAAAATTACATTATTGAAATAGTCTAGAAAGATTTAGTATTTACATGGAAATTTTTTCCAAGATATATATTGTACTTACTTATGACTGGAGCAAATCAAATTTATTGAAAGAATTAACTTATTTTCAAGTGAGTATGATCTAGAAAGCTAAGGAAATGGAAATATAAAAAATAAAATTAGGTCAAATTTGGAGGCCAAAGTAAAAAGAAAGTTAAAGAAGATGTTAAAAGACAATGAATAAATAAATAAATAAATAAATAAATAAATAAATAAATAAATCTGGGCATAAAAATAAAGTGGTTCCCATGTTAAAAATTGTGTTAAAATAAATAAATGAGTACATATAATAGAGCATGTAAAACATGGTGTAATGATCACACATGTTTTTCTTTGCTTAGTCTAATAAGCAAACAAAGAAAGAAAATACATATATTTTTACAAACTAGAAGTTTTATAAGCTGCTGAAATTAACAGCTTAAAATTGAATTCCAAACCTGGAGTGAAGGGGAGAAGACAGAAACTAAACTATTCCCTCTAGAGAACTCTATCCTGAAAGCTGAGTACTTGAAGATACAGAATATCTGTAATGTACACATGCACATAAAATGTGTCTAATATTGAAGAACAAGTGAAAAGAACCTAGAAATTTTTTATCCATACCCCGATGCAGGCCACTAACCCTTCTACCCTCCAGCCAAGAGTGATTTATTCTGTCAGTAGGATGTACAGGTGAACCCAGATGATGGAGCACCAGTCCCAGCTCAGGGCAGTGTGAGTCAGCTTATTCAAGTAAACTAAGAACATGGAGACCATCATCATCTTATTTTCCCTAAGCTCCAGGGAGAACATCAGCTAGGATTTTGGTTTACAGAGCAGAAATTAGAACAGTCTTCCCTGGAGAAATTGCTCACACACAATGATTCTAAAAATACAAATATCTGCAGGGCTCATAAAGAAGTATTGGTGTGTCTGCCCAAGAATCACGTAAAGAAATCGACTGTCAGAATTCGCTTTGGTTGCTGTCACAAAATGCCCTATACTCAGTGGCTAATAAACAGAAAGGTATTTCTCATAGTCTGGGAGGCTGAGAAGATCATGATCAAGATACAAGAAAATTCTGCAGCTGGAGAGGTCTCACTTTCTGGTATCTACATGGTGTCATTTCTCTGTGTCCTCCGATGCAGGAAGAGAACAGCTGGCACTCTCAGGTCTCTTTTATCTAACACTATTTCTGTGCTGGAGAGCTCTGCCTGCCGAGGGCCCCACCTCCTGATGATGCCACCTTACATTTCAACATACCAACACCGACATTCAAGCTGTAGCACCCATCAATAACTCTTCCTGCCGAGACATACAGACCTTTATTTCCATATGTAACAAAAAAACTATTGATTACTAACACTTCAGGGAAACTTCTAGCATGAAAAGTTAAAATGGCAGGAGGTGAACCTACAAGAATTAATAAATAAAAAGGAATTTGTGGAGAACAGCATAACTGCAGCGCCAATGCTGCCAAAATGGATTAAGTTCAAGAAACAGTACCCAGAGCAGAGCTCAAATATCAACTTCAGGAATTTTGATTTTTACAGATATCCTTGGCTTACCTATGCTGTTACAGTATTAGAAACTGAGAATTAAGCCAGTATGTAGAAATGTATATCTACGTATGTCTGTAAATCCTATGATATTAAACTATATGCATAAATTCTTATGACAGAGAGAGAAGAAAAAGCGGACAGAACACACGCTCTCTCAGCTGCGGGTTTCATGTTACTTGAACAAGTGTATTGAAATACATAAAGGACTCAAATTATCCTTTAAGAATATACTATAGAAGGTAAAACCAGTTAAAATCCACTTTCCTCTGTCTCTGTCTCTTCCTCTGGATTTCTGGCATTGATGATGCTAAAAATTGAGATTAGGCCTTTCTTTGCACTTACACATTTTTAATCTTAATTCTTCATATAATGAATACCAATGGAAAAAAAAAAGGGACTCTAATTCTTTTGTTCCAGTTTAGAATTTGTAGTATTGTTGCCTTGATGTTCACTGGTGTTACTTTGGGGTAAACTGATCATTTCTAATTAAAAGAATTCACAATCTTTAACATAGGTCAGACAATGTTTATCATTATTATAGTTATTTCTGCTGGAAGGAAATCAAATATATTTGATAAATAATGTCCAGCTATGCAAAAAGCTTAGAGTTTATAACTCCACTTGACTTTTCTTTAAAAACATCTAGTAAAAACCTTGTTTAAAATTTGAAAACACGGGCCTTAAGTTTAGCTCAGTTCTCTTTAGATGTCACTATGCTCAATTCTGGATAAATATTATTTATTTATAATTGTATCTTTCTTACACCAAAGATCAGAGTAATGGCATTAACTTACAATAAGCCACATGTATTTGACATGTATTATTTTATAACCATACTATATGATGAATTTAAAAAATTAAACATAAACTGTGAATTGTTTCATGTTTTAACTTGCCTGTCTCTGCCCAGGGACACACTGGTATTCTTAAGCATAATTCAAAGTGAGAATAATGTCATATTATAAGATATTTATCAAATTCCTGTTGGAGACAAATGTCAGTATGCTTTAGTAAGATGACTTTTATGGAGAGATCAAACAGTATTAAAAATAGGGAGTTAGGAGAAAAATGTGTTGAAATTGAAGTCAGATGGTGCATCCGTGTTTCCCGGCTTTCCCAATGACGCTCTTCAGCAGGGTGAGGTGAGCGTTCATGTTGCTTTCCTACAGAAGAGAAAATCAAGCCCAAACGTATCCAATCTGATGTCTGCAATTCAACCAACATAAAAAGGCCAGTTTGTTATATATCCAAAAAGATAACTTGTGGCAAATCCCACGGGAGCAATGAAAGACCGAGGAACAGGTTTGATGACTTGGCATGGTCTGGGGGAGCTCCAGAAAGCCGGGAAGGAGGCGGCACCACGATTGCTTCACAGTCGCCACACTCGGTTAAGATGCCACCTTTCTTCTGGTGCCACTGTGTGGGCTGAATGTTTCTGTCTTCCCAAAGTGTTTATGTTGAAATCCCACCCCAGGGGGATGTCAGTAGGAGGTAGGACCTCTGGGAAGTAATTCAGTCGCGAGGGTGGACCCTGTATGAACAGGAACCAGGCCCTTCCAGGAAGACAGCTGAGAGCTGACTTACTTTTTCTTCCATTTGAGGACACCAGGAGGTGAAGTCAGCTGTAAGCGGGAAGTGTGCCCTGTCTCAAACCAGTCCTCGTAGTCACCCTGAACTGAGGTGGCCGTTCTCCAGAATTATGATAAAAAAATTTCTGTTCTATATAAGCTACCTTATTTACAGTATTTTGTTACACGAGCCCAAGCTGCCTATGGTCCACGCTCACTCAGAGGCAGGGGACTCATTTGATTCAGGCCCTGACATTATCAGAAAGGGAGGGGAAAATACCCGGGCACTGAAACTTGAAAAATTTGAAGCAAGTATCGTTGTTTTTTATTCAGTGAGTCTCAGTAGAAAACACTTGGCAGTGAGAATCAGAGCTACATAAAAATACACTACGCATCAAAAGACTAAAAAATCTCCCCACTGAAATTGGTTGGGAAGGAAAGAACTCACTATTAAAAATCGTATCCATCTCACTATAAGCTCATACTCTTTCTCTAGATCTTTGCTACAAATAAACACACCAGGATTCTGTGCAATTTTTAAACACAGGTATGAACTACATGAGTCCACTTGCTGTGTGAATTTCTTCAGCCTCGGCCGCCCCAGACAGCGATAGCAGCAGCCTCGGCCGAGACGGTGATAGCAGCTCTCCACTCTAGTCATCCTCAGCACGTTCAACATGAAGACAAGGATGAAACCTTTATGATGATCCCCTTCTACTTAATAAACAGCAAATATATTCTCTCTTTATGAGTTTTATATAACTTTTCCTTTTTTTATAGGCCACGTAAAAAATACCACATATAGTACATATGAAGGTTTGACAATTAAGTCTGTGGACTTTCACTGTGCCCTTATGTTGGCAGCACTACAAAGGACTCCACAGTCTCGGCTGATGAGTGTCTCAGAGTTTGTGTCCACATGTGGCAGTGTCTTGTTGAGTGGCATTTAATAGGATGCACGTTTGTGCGTGCCCTCATAAGAATGTCGGAGTATGATCTAAAGCAATGAATAAACATTTGAAAATTTCTTACTAAACTTGGCGAAAGTGGAAGTGCAATCAGGGACATGCTGCCGCCCAGTGACTTTTTTTATTACTTGAAGATAAAGGAAATATTAAAAGGGAGACATTTTGATGACACTCAGGACCTCAAGGGTTATAGGACGACAGCTTTGATGCCTTTCTAAAAAAAGAGTTCCAAAATTGCTCTGAAGAGTGCACCAGGCACCAGCATTGGAAGGCAGCGTGTCTCAGTACACAGCTTCTCAAAAAGAGAACTTTGAAGGTCAAAGGTGATCATAGAGAGATTCAGCAATGAGGTATGTGTCACATTTTCTAGGATAAATTTGTGAACTTAATTGTAAGACTATGTATACAAAATATGTTAATCAGTGGTTTGTTATAAGTAAAGCTTTTAGTCAACACTAAGCCATGCATATTTAAGTTTGGAGAAGTCAGAAGTTTATATATATATACATATATATATATGTATTTTTAAAAAATTTCTTTGCTGTTGCTGTTGTTGTACAGAGTGTAGTGGCATCATAGCTCACTGCAACCTTACACCTGGGCTGTGGGCATCCTGCTGCCTCAGCCTCCAGTAGCCACTGGAACTATAGGCACCCTACTGGGTTTTTCATTTTTTTATGAGTTGGGGTCTCACTCTCATTCAGACAAGTCTCAGACACATGAGCTCAAGAAATTCTCCCTCCTCAGCCTCCCCACATTCCTGGGATTACAGACGTGAGCTACCACGCCTGGCTACATATATATATATTTACTTTTTAGTATTTTTAAAGGTATTTTTATAATTTTTTTTTTCAGGATATTGGGGGGATGGGTAAATTATGTATGTGTTTTTGACTGAGAAAGGGGCTGACAAATGTATCCTTAAAAAGAATAAAAGCAGATAAGTCAGAAAAAGATGAATTGCTGGAATATCAAAATGTCTAAGAAGAATGAAATAACACCTGCTAAAGGAGTTCTAGATAATTTTACTTTTATTAATTTTAGCACTTTAAGGTCAAAGTTTTGAATTTTTAATATAGCTGTGTATTTTACATATGGGGTGTGTTTATTCTATTTCTGGTTCTCCTTTTGGAGAACCACTTTCATCATCAAACTGTGAATGGTCACTTTATAATGGAGGATGGTAGCTATTAAGATGTTCTTATAGTCATTGCAAAAAATTTAAAATTTGATTTACAATAAGTTACAAACTGTTTACTGATCAGCCCATAATGTCTTGTTAAGATATTGTGGAAACTCACGGTTATTTCCCCAGGTATAAGGGCTGATCCTTACGAAGGCAAATAGACACATTTTGATTTGAAGGTATGAGTGAGGCATCATCAGCTCTGAAGTGGGCAATATCCAATATGGGGCGGTGAGTCTTCCAATTCTATTACTACTCCACTTCACTATGACTTCAGCCTCCTCTCACCCTGTGCTTTACATTAAGTTTGTGCTTTTATCTGCTCTCTACTCCTGCTCCAGACTAAGGTCATTGTGAAAATTTTCTCTTTTTATTCTTAAAATCCTTAAAATAGAAGTCTGTGTCCCACTTCCTTTTCATATCTTTCAGCTTCCCTCTATACTGACCTAACAGTATTGTATGTAGACTTCCTTCTCTGCTGTCCCTTTTAGATTGGCTCATCTTTAGGAGGGTCTGTCCAGTACTTTGATTTTTGTTTTTCTAGAACACCACATCCTGACTCATTTTTCTAGCTCCTTTCCACAGCCAGAAGACAAAGAGTATTTCTCTAATCATTCACAACTAAATCTCACCGTCTTAGTCCATTTGGATTGTCATACAGAGTATTTTAGTTTGGATAATTTATAAACAATAGAAACTTACTTTTCATGCTTCTTGATATTTGTAAGTTCAACACGAGTGAACCAGCAAACATGGGAAAGGGGTCGCTGTTTTGCAGATGGAATCTCGTGTGTGCCCTCCCATGAGGGGGGAGTCAAACAGGTCCCATTATGCCTCTCTTATAAAGGTACTATTTTCATTTGTGAGGGTGGAGCCCCTTTAACCTAAACGCACCCACAAGCTCCTCCTGTTAATAATTTCATATAAGTTTCAATATATTAATTTTGAGGGGGACACACATATTCAGGCCATAGGATATTACCTCTAAACTCTCAAAATTTATGCCCATCTCACGTGCAAAATATAATCATTCTATCCCAATTCCCCCAAATCGTAACTTGTTCCATCATCAATTTAAAAATATGAAATTCAGAGTATCCTCTAAATAGCATGCAAGGAAGATATGGATGAGACTAAAGGTACAATTTCTCCTAAGTCAAGTTGTACTACAGCTGTGATCCCATGAAATCCAACACATGTGCTTCCAAACTACACTGGTGGGATAGACATAGGATAAATATTCTCCAAAAGGGATAAATAGGAAAAAAGATAGGAGTGACTGGTCTCTAGGAAGTTCAAAACCCCCCAGGGCAAGCGATATGAAATTTAATACTTGGGAACAATACTTTCTGGCTTGATGTCCTGCCTTCTTGACTCACTGGGATGGCCTTTGAACCCCCAGATTTCCAACAGCCCATGCTGTAGTTATCATGGACTGAAATCGCATGCTGGTGGCTGTCCAAGGCTGGAGTTGCATGCTGGTGATCTACTGTTTTGGGATCTTGGTGGTGGCTCCCCTCCTACCATAGTTCATGTGGGAATGCCCTACTGGGGGCTGTGTGTGGTGGTCCTACACACCGGGCTGCAGGGGGCTTTGCACTAACTAATGAAGGCTTCATGAGGTAGCCATATCCCCATTAGGTGAGGGTTAATCTTTCTTATTTAGTTCCTGGATTCAAATTTCACTCTCTTCTGGAAACACCATCATAGATATGCCCAGAAATCATGCTGTGCCATCCATCCAGGTATCCATTAAGCAAGTCCAGTTGATAGCTAAAATTAGGCATCACACTCACCTCACACCCAGGACACCCAACTTCACTGATGAGAAGAGAATGGATCACTTACACACTGCTGGTGGACTGCAGCTAGTACAACCTCAGTGGAAAGTAGTGTGGAGATACCTCTAAGAGCTAAAAGTAAACCTATAATTGAATACAGAAATCCTGCTATTGGATATTTACCCAAAGGGGGAAAAAAGAGATTTTATTCTAGAGTCACTTGCACTTGACTGTTGATATCAGTGCAATTCACAATTGCAAAGATGTAGAAACAGCCCAAATGCCCCTCAAAACATGAGTAGATTAATACAATATGGTGTGTGTATAACATGGAGTACTCTTCAGCCACAAATCTGATCTGGTAATTTTTGTCACAACCTAGACGAAACTAGAGACTATGTCTCTAAGTGAAGTATCACAAGAATTGAAAAAGAAACACCACATATGGTCAATGCTAAACTGGAACTCATCAATTAGTACTTAAGTAACATATGTAAGTAAAACTCAACATGAATGAAGTAGGAGGCATGGCAGGGAGGGGAGGGTTGGTTTAACTCACACATAACTGGCACAATGCACGTATTCTGTGTGCAATGCACACTTATAACTTCGACTGAAAATGTGTAAAGGCGTGTTATGTAGCCAAAACATGTGTGCTCTAATAATATTCTTAAATTAAAAGAAAAAAAAAGCCAGGCACAGTGGCTCATGCCTGTAATCCTAGCACTCTGGGACACCAAGGCAGGTGGATTACCTGAGCTCACAGGTTTGAGAACAGCCTGATCAAGAGAGAGACCCCATCTCTAAAAATATAGCTGGGGCATCTTAGTGGGTGCCTGTAGTCCCAGCTACTCGGGAGGCTGAGGCAAGAGAATCGCTTGAGCCCAAGAGTTTGAGGCTGCTGTCAGCTATAATGCCACAGCCACTCTACCGAGGGCAGCAAAGTGAGACTCTGTCTCAAAAAAAAAAAAAAAAAAGAAGATTTGGAAACATACGGCTAAACTAAAAAAATGTATCATTTTGCTTCTACTTGTAACTGTCTCTTAGACTTTGGCACCATTTATGGCTGCACTAAAAACTGAAGAATTATCATTATCAGTCATTAGATTAAAGAGACTTTTAAAATTTTAATAGAAATATTTATGTGACAATTTTAGAAATACGTAATGAGCTTTTTGTGAACAAATCCAGAGAGTCATCCGTAATGGGATAATTTGTATGATCTGTCAGAATGTTTTCATTACTCTTAATATCTTATTTGATTTTTATTTATATCATCCCTTTCACTGCACCATTTCATTTTTGAATTATTGGACATTTTAAACTGCACAGTGTGAAGTATTGTCTCTTTTTGACAATGACTGTTTAAGGGAGCTAGATCTATGTAATAAAATACGTAGAAAGTGAAATGTCTGACTTAGAGGAAAATGTGCTTTGAGAGACAACTCAAGTTTAAGCAGAGGAATAAAAGCATGAGTCATAGAGTTAAGCGGATTTTATTAAGTTTTAGTTAAAACTAGGAAATGAAAGTATAGTAACATGAGGGCTATCATTGTTCAACATTTAAATATGGAAAAAATATGTGCTCCAAAATACCTTTTAAACACAATAGAATTGGAAACCAAAATACAAGGCAAATGAAAAACAGACTATGTGGTTTCAATACTATTTCATTGTCTTTTATCATGGGTGATCAGAAGAAAATGTTATGTAAGAGAACGTCTGGATTTACTATACACTTTCTGTTAACAGCATCAGCTTTTACTGATTTTATGCTGCTTGTATAAAGTACTTTGCACCTGAAAAGTTGCTATGGGTAAAAATGGAGGCTTTCTTTGAATAGCAAATATTATTTCTTTCATGAGACAGTAAGAATTATATAGACTTGCCTCCCTAATCAGATGTTTGGTTTTTGCTCTGTTCACCAGAAGTTTAGAACTAAGTGTAATGTTTAAATTCAGAAATGAGATTAGACCTTAAATTGGTAAAAAATGTTTCTTCACATTTTGAATTTTACCACTTCTCCTTTAACAACCTTAGTGTTTACATATTTTTAGTTACAGTTTTTATTGTATCATTTGAGAAAAGGGTGTGGATCACAAAGAATAAAACATCGAGAGTGTTACTCTTGTGGGCAGCAAGAATCAGAGTCACCTGTAAGTTGTGTCCATTGACAAAGATTTATTATGCGGACATAAAAAGTAAGACATAGGGTCAACTGTCTCACACTGAAGTGTGATGGAAGGCAGGAATATTGTTTGATACAAAGCAGCTGTCCAGATGGTGCAACAGGCATCCCGGAGGGTCAGCTGGGTGATCTGGCATCTTTTTGTCTCCTCCGGGGCAGTGGGCGTTGCTTCCAGCTCTAGCAACCTGGCTAATGCTGACGCGAAATTCTGTGTGTTTCTGTGATGCTTCCTTCTGATACAGTAACTGTCTCTCTCCATCTCTTTCCCTGCTTCTATCCCGCTTGCAGTTTGATGGTGCTGCTGCCACCTTGCTGCCACCTTAGGTCTTCTCCTTTCAATTCTCTCATTCTCTGTAATCACCTCCAATACCCCAGAAGCATCATCTGAGCGCGCGCCAGTCTCCAGCGGAGGTGATGCAGCGCTACTAGCCTGTGCGCGCCTCTGAGGCAGCATCTGGACCACTCACTGCTTTGCTGAAGTAACAACTTAGACTGTCATCTAGTGTTGTGTCAAGAGTGAACATTTTACTTTATGCATGCATTTATTTAATTATTTACAAAATTATTACTGATCTGAAGAAGGTGATGAATCTAGAAATTATGTCAACCCCATGGTAATGATGAAAATCAACCACATTGAATGTATCACGTATTTGGAGTTTTTCAAAATCTATTCAAGCATCTTATGTAAATATTATTTTCTATATTAGAAAAATTTCAAATTGTATATAATGCCGTGATACAGTACTGAATGGTGGTTATCAAAAATCTGTTTATAAACTCTGTCCTACCTATATGCATATTAAAAAGGAATCACACTTTGGGGAAATGAATGTATGTAAGTGTGTGTTAAATAACTTTCTTCTCACTCAACACTTATTCCCAGTGTTCTCAAATAAGCATCTAGAATTGAACTGGTAAATACTGATTAAGGTTGATAATTTTCTGAACTTTTCTCCTCCAGCCTCTGAAGGCTGTCCAGAGGTTTCTAGCCACTTATGTCTCTGTTTTTCATACTACTTAGTTGGATATTTTCTGGAAGTCTGTATATACCTGTCAATTTTGCTCACAATCTTAGCACTATCTTTTAGAATATCAGGATTTTTTTTTTTTTGCTTTGCTATGAATCATTTATTCTCACAGTTACAGTCATATAACCCTGAGTTTCAGACTCATTCCTAGCCTGGGCTCTGCTATGGGGTATGTCTGTTGTTAAAGATGACTTAAAGATCTTAGACAATTTGCTCTGTGTCATTTCCAAATTCGTTGTTCCTTGACTTTTGCCTCTGATATAAATCAATACAATTATTGATTATACAATTATCCCTTTTCCTAAGTGGCAGTCAAATCCTTTATTCTCCTTTGAATACTTCCAGGTTTGAAATATCAATTTAAGGATTCCTTGTTTATCTGGAACTGCGTGCTAATTTATGCTGGCTTGTCTCCTATTTAAATCACAGGAGTTTTGTAAACTATCCTAAGATTATTCTTCACTGATGTTATCTACCCAACAGTATTTCTGAATATGCATTATCTGTTTGCACAATTTAAATTCCTGTTAAAAATGATCCTGTTTCGTCATCCATATTCCCTACAATGCTGATTGGATCGCTGTCTGTTTTGTTTTTTTTTTTTTTAATAGTCTCTTTGAATTTCTCCCTTTTCTTTAGCTGAGATTATTTTATGTGGTACCTGTATCACATTGGCATTATTTGAGCTTCTATTCAATTTAATCATTCAAAAATTTTAATAACAGGTTGTTAAAGTAAGTGTCCTCTGTTTTTATAAACATCTTGGGTGTCCCCACATAAAACATTTAGTCTTTTTTCTTGATAAAAGCCAACATATTTCCTTTGGGTATCCATAGATCCACAAGTGTTCCCATCTCTATCACAAATGTAAATTTAAATGACTCTAGATCATGTAGTTCTCATTTGTCTAGAAAATGATAAGTTTGGAGTACTTATCACATTTGGAACACGTTTTTGACCAAGTAATTGAATTATTTGTTGAGATAGAGGGTTGAGCTGGGTATAATGTGTGGTTAACTCAGATTTTAAAAATAGACAACAACAAATTACTTATTTTTCTTTTCCTTTTCTAGAAAGGAACATCTAGAATTATAAAACCTTCTACTTTCTATGAGAAGGATAAGTAAAGATGAATACTAACCAAATGAGAAGAAAAATGGAAAGGAAGCCATAACAAGGGGAAGAAGAAGCTGAGATTAAATTTAAATAATGGACACAGGGTTTAGAAAGCACACTCTAGGATTCAAAAATCCTAAAAATTATTTATGAAAAGGTATGTTATGGAATCTTAGGGTTTCTGAATATTTTAACCTCTACTGAGAACTACCAAACTAAATTCAGCATTCATGCATACATTAAAAGTGAGATAGGCAGATCTTATTTATTTTACAATATAATGTCTAAAATGTACTGCCATTCTGATTCTAAAATTATACCATATTGTAAAAAAAAATTAAATTGTATCATGTCATTGCATAGAAAAAAAACTCCTGTAAATTATTTATATAATAACCAGCTGTAGAGTTTCCCTGTATGTTTTAGATATAACAGGAACACATTATATGGAATAATTGGAAATAATTATATTTTGGTTTATCAAAATCCTTCATTGAGGTGAGAATCATAAAATGCCATGTAATTATGCAGTAATATTTTATTTGAAGCTAAATAATAAAGCTAATTAGAAAATAACAATATAGAACTTTGCTACTATCATTTTCTTTGATTATGATAATCTGTACTACTTATGGAATATATTACCTACAATTTTCAATTTCAATTTTCTTCAATAAGAAGAATTGAAAGTTAGCCTTTAGGATATTATATTCCCACCCACTCCCATTTTGGTTCCAACTGGGACTCATTTTATTCATAGATACAAAAAAAGTAGTCAATATGTCAAGTGTTTTAATCGGTATGTTTTCCGGGAAATATGCAGCATGATGGTTATTCTGTGAGTCCGTTAAGTGGGTGCTGGTTAAGAGAGGGTCTGTTGTAACTGTCTTTAGTTTCTTTTCATTTTGGATAAACACAATACTTTTAAGTGTTGGATTACCTAGACATGTTTAAATAACTTGCCACTAAAGACATTTTACTGCATTTTTCTAATGGTTAAATATAATATGATCCATATTGTCTCATTTTTCTAATTTATACAGTATTCTTATGAGACTTCTTGGCCAATAAGAGCACAATTTATATCTATATCTATAGATATAATTTTTAATTTACAAATATCTCATGAAAATTATAAAATTCTAAGGTAAGAGTTTAATGAAAAAACTGAAAATATTTCAACATATTACTAGGTAGAATTCAGGTTGTTATTTGCTTATTTTCCTTATTTTGCAGAGCCCCTATAATTTCTGTTTTTTCACTTTTACTTTCTTTTCAATGCCCAACTTGTAGAATATAATGTTTTGTTTGCTGTTTTCATTTTATGTTGCTTTGTTTTGTCTGCTATATAAAATAAATGCCAAAAAATTATATATTCATAAATTCTAGGTTCTAAAATATAGACAATTAAAAATAAAATCCAATAAGAGTTCTTGGGTATTTAATTCTTCCTTTAGCCTGTGTTCCAGAACTTTCCAAGTATTGTGAGTTAGCACATTTATAATTAATTCATTTAATTTTAACTACATATTATTTTCTTAAGTTATAGATTATAATTACTGAATTTTTTTTATGTGCTAAAGACAGTTCCAAGGAGCTTAAATTTAGTAAACATTTAGTAGTGTGAACATTGCCATGTCAATTATTATTAGTTGTATCGTCATTTTATAGATTGGTGGACTTAGGCAAAGAAAGGTTCAGCTGGTTGGTCAAGCACTTAGAAAATGTTGGAATTGTGGCTCATACTCAGATAATCTATCTTTAAAAGGGTACTCAAAATTGCTACATTAAATATTGAAAATGTATATGAAAATAAAATGAACACATCAGTTTTGATATTTTAGAGATTAAAATGTGTTTGAAACTTAACCCTATTTTTATACTTGCCTGTACAGTCGTTGAAGATAGTATCAGTATTTCAAAATTCTCCCTCCTCTTCCTTCCATTGCTTTTCTCAAACTATCATGCCAAAAGAATTTGAAGGGTGAGAGAGTAAAATAAATTATTAAAAACAGTGATGACACTGGTCCAATCATGAAGTTTCAGACAATGTAAGAGAGGAAAAAAGAGGTCTTAAAATCCTCTGTTACTTAACTTATAAATTGTGCTCAATGCACAGAATCTCTAAAATCAAGAATTCAAAAAGAAACTCCTAGAAGTAAGAGAAAAAACAAAAATATTCTAATAGTCTCAAAGTTGTCCTTCATTTTTGAATATATTTGAGATTAGTTCACTGTGAACCAAGCACAAATGGATTGCATGTAACACACCCAGGTATCATCTGCTGAGTACGGTAATCAGATGTTTATGGCCAGATTTACAGAAAAAGAAATGGCAGTTATGGGTTTGTCTTAGCAGAAATGTTATTTAGAAAGTTACATTAAAATCATAAGTAATATACCACTAAATACCATTAATTATGTAAAGCTTCAGTTATCCCAAATTCTAGTTACAAAAACTCCATTAATTACAAATGTGGTATACCTCTAAAGGGAAATAAAATAAAGCAAAAAGATAAGCTTGTAATAGAGATTTAGCTTAATAATGAAATTCAACAAGATCATGTTTGTTAATAAACAAAGGCATAAAAATCAAAGCCCTCTGTGGTCAGTCTGGTATTGTTATTTGGGAGTGGTATTTTATACAACTGAGTTTAGAAAATGTGTGGATATTCATACTAGAGAAAACTTTCTCAAAGTTTGTAAATGTGTAAAATCTATTAAACATGTGTTTGTAGAGTTACATTGAAAAAATAATAAAATTTTATCATTATAAAATAATTAAATGTGTTTAAAACATTATTAAATTAGATAAGTATAAAACGTCAACTTTGCACTAATGTTTTACTGATTATCTTATTATTGTTAACAAATGTATATTTATGCAAAAAATTTAAAATACTGGTCAAATATTTTTGATTCAATAAATATAGTGTTAAATAATTTTTACTTATTAATCAGTTATGAAAATAACAATTTCCAGTATTTCTGTTAAACAATATTTTGCTTAATCTATAGTCTTCAAGGTTGCTATTGTTGCTGTAACAAATTACTATAAACTTGGTTGCTAACAACAATATCATTTATTTTCTTACAGTTGTAGAGGTTAGAAGTCTGACCTGGATTGGAGGGCTTTATTCCTTTTTAACACTTAAGGGAAGAATCCGTTTCCTTGCTTTTCCCAGCTTATATGGCTGCCCACATGCCTTGGCTCTTAGCCCTGCAATACTCAGATCTCTGCTTCCACTGTCACATCACCCACACTGACTCTCCCTTTTCATTGATAAGACCCTTGTGATACACTGACCTTGAATAACTTGGCATAATCCTACCAACTCTTTGTCTGACACATTCTCTTTCTCTTACTTTCTTTCTTGATTTCCAGATCTTTAACTACATTTGCAAAATCTCTTTTGCTGTGTAAGGTTAGATAATCACAGGTATCCAGAATCAGAATATGAATATCATCTGGTTTCTTTCTTTTTTCCTGCAATAAAGGCTAGACTTCTTAATATTCTTTTGATGAATTCCCTATTAGCGCAGGAAGGAAAATCTTATAAATATCAATAGATGGGCAATAAAGTGTACAGAAATATTTCTAAACATTCCAACAATATAAAATTTGTGCACATATATTTATAAAATAAATACATCTTCATTCAATGTATTTACTAGAGTTAATTTTGTCTTCTACAACTAATTAAAATATAATTTTCTAAGTTTATAATTTCTCCTTTATAATAATATATTTTCTCGAATTTTAATATCAGGTGTATCCAGATTAAGTAGAATGATTTTGAAGTATTTCTTCTTTTTCTATTGTCTATAAGATTTGGCATGATCTGTTTTTTGAAATTATC
>CAUYQV010031817.1:0-12030 GCA_963574575.1 Galagoides demidoff | reverse complement strand
ACTGAATTATTGGGACAGAGTCTGGTAAAGAGAGATCGGAAGGAAGGCCCTGTGCTGTGTTACTGAGCTGAAGGGGCCTTTTTGGTAGAGTGACTCAGAGAATGTTCCTGCACCAAGGAGGCTGCCCTGCCTGGGCTTGAGTGTCCTTGGGAGGCTGGACAAGACCCTGCAGAAATAGGCTTCTTGCTCTGGGATGTGGCCTGGCTGGGCCAAGGGGAGCTCTTTAAAAAGGAGGAGGCAGAACCCTTTGTCTCTTGTAGCCTACCTGAAATTCTTTGAGGCATACAAGATGTCATCAGTGTCGGTAATCACTCCTTAGTATTATTGTTAAAGCTGAAGGAAGCGGGAAAATAGGTTATGATAGCTTAGATTCCTTAAGGATATGAACAGAAACGATAATTTTTTTTTATTTGTACATGAGACAGAATGTCACTGTTACCCTGGGTGGAGTGACGTGGTGTCATAGTGTTGCAGGAAGCCGAGGCCCAGTGGAGAGAAAGCACCCAAACGCCGTGTTTATAAGAGGAAGGGCTTTATTTTAGCCTGCAGAGCAAATGGCATCGAATTAAAAATGGCTGAGCTCCTCAACTGGCTCGGTCTTTCCCTTTTTATCTCCAGTCAAAAAGTTCAGCCCAGGAGTGCCTTTCTCTTTGGTCATTTGGAATCAAGCGGGAGAAGCTGTTCTAGCCCCCACAGAACTACAGGATTTCACAGAAGCAGAAATATCCGGGTCCCAGGAAGCTGTCTATAAATTCCTAAGAGCTGAGTCTCCTTGGAGAGGAACCTGCAGGCGTATCCTTGGGGTCTTCTTGAGAAGACCTCTGTTCTCCTAGACCTCACCCTCCCCTAGTATCCTCTCTCAGTAGGTCACAAAAACCTCTAACTCCTGAGTCAACTGATCCTCTTGCCTACAGGCACATGCCACAACACCTGTGTAGTTTTTCTATTTTTAATAGAGATGGGGCCTCACTCTTGCTCAGGTTGGTCTTGAACTCAGGCCTCCAGCCTGAGCCTTCTAGAGTTCTAAGATTATAGGCATAAGCCACTGCACCTGGCCAGAAAGCATAGTTCTGATGAAAAGTTTCCTTGGCAAAGAAGGTCATGATTTGCATTATTTATCTTGTCTCTTTAGAAAATCTACAATCTGAGGTAATGGAAATACATGTTTAGATCACTTTTTGATCTGGACTATAATGGAAGACCAAATTTCTCTTAGGGATAGGAAAGTAGTAAATTGAATAGAAAAAACTACTAATAATTCATCTCAGTTGGGAGAATGCACTGGTTTTCCAGAATGAATTCATTTTCAGTGAAATCTTCTTCAGTAATTTCTATCCTGGTTATTGGTCTCCTCATTTAGCAGATCATCAGTCATCCCCTGGGATTCTGCTGGATTTCCCGCCTCCTCTTTTGCTAACCTCCAATTTGGTCATTAGATCTTTTGATAACACTGAAGTGTCTTTTTGCCCATACCTTTCTCTCTCTTCCCAGTGGTACAAGGTCTTGGTACCTTTTACTGGGATTACTGATAATGTAATTGGTCTGCTTGTCACTTGTCTTGCTTCTTTAACGATTCTTCTTCATCATTTTCTTAACAATTAACAATTCTTCTTCATCATATTTCCATATGCAAGTATCACATTACTGCCCCGTTTTACTGACTCCAAGTTATCCAAGTTCTTCAGCCTGGCCTACATGACCTTCTTTGGATAGCCCTTATCGTTGGAACAGTAAGACCTTTTTTCTCCCCTTGCATTTACAATTTATCCCAGGTGTAACCTTTTCTGACACACCCAAGAAGGAAGGAGAGCACTTTCCCTGAAGGGGCTTTTCTTATGTATCTGATGCTATTCCTGTTAGAGGCACCAGAATTATGTTTGGTTGTTACTAGCAGCCCTTGGCCACTGTGCACAGGAGCAGATAACAACAGTGCTAGGATCCAGCCATTGGCTTAGATTTTTCATCTCTTCTTCCAGGGCCACACAATGCAGTCTTTCTTTAGCAGGGTGAATTATTTGCCAATACTGGGAGGCTAAGGCAGGAGGATCTGTTGAGCTCAGGAGTTTGAGACCAGCATGAGCAATAATGGGACCCCATCTCTACTAAAATAATTTTTTAAAAAGTAACATAATTACCAATTTCTTGTGGTTTTTTTCAGGGGTTAATAGTATTGGCCCTTTTATGTATAAATTAATCTTGAAGTTTTTCCATAGACATTTAGCCACAGTTAAGAAGTATATGTATTTTGGCTCAGCTCCCATAGCTCAGTGGTTACGGCGCCAGGCACATATACTGAAGTTGGTGGGTTCGAACCCAGCCCAGGCCAGCTAACCAGCAATGACAACTGTAACAAAAAATAGCTGGGTGTTGTGGCAGGTGCCTGCAGTCCCAGCTACTTGGGAGACTGAGGCAAGAGAATTGCTTAGTGCCTGTAGCTCAAAGGAGTAGGGTGCCAGCCCCATATTCTGGAGGTGGTGGATTCAAACCCATCCCAGCCAAAAACTGCAAAAAAAAAAAAAAAAAGCGGGGGGAGGGCATGAGAATCAGGTAGCACTCCAAGCTTGCTGGGCTTCATTCACTAGGATGAAGAGTTGGTGATGTGTTTCAAGAGGAAAGCTTTGGAAACTTTAAAGCAGGGAATGAATTAATAGAGTTTATGTTTTAAAATGGTGACGGTGGAAGCTTTTTAGGAAAGA
This sequence comes from Galagoides demidoff, assembly GCA_963574575.1. Lineage (NCBI taxonomy): Eukaryota > Metazoa > Chordata > Mammalia > Primates > Galagidae > Galagoides > Galagoides demidoff. The sequence goes on along the minus strand of CAUYQV010031817.1, from coordinate 9,334 downwards.
CTGGATCGGGGTGTGAGAGCAAAGGCAGGGAGACTGTTGGGGTGGTGTAGGGTAGGGGATGTTGTGTTGATCTGAACTTGCTGGTTGTAGTAGAGATGATGTGAGTAGATTTAGCATCTGTTTTGGATTCAATTTGGGAAGTGAAGGAAAGAGAGGACTGAATCAAGGTAAACTCGTACTTTTTTTTTTTTTCTTTTTGCTTCTACAGAGCTGCTACTGAGATGAGGAGGAAGGGAGGAGAGGCGAGGAGTTCACTTTTGGTGTTATCAATTTGAGGCACCTAATGAAGCAGCCAGGAGGAGATATGAAAAACGGGTAGTAGGGGGCCAGCGCCCTTAGCTCAGTGGGTAGGGCACCGGCCACATACACTCAGGCTGGTGGGTTTCAACGCGGCCTGGGCCAACTAAACAACAATGACAACTGCAACAAAAAAATAGTGGGGCATTGTGGTGGGCGCCTATAGTCCCAGCTACTTGGGAAGTTGAGGCAAGGGAATCACTTAAGCCCAAGAGTTTGAGGTTGCTGTGAGCTGCGACAACACAGTACTCTACCAAGGGCAACACAGTAAGACTCTGTATCAAAAAAAAAAAAAAAAAAAAGATAGTATCCCCCTAGGGAGGGGTGACTTGATATAACTGAGTGTGCATTCTAGAGCACACTACCTTTGGTGGTAAAAGGGGAGGGAGCAGTAGGGCACTAAGAACCATCAAAGGGACAGCAGAGACAAATTGGGGTGGTCTCAGGCATATCAGAATGTGTTCATAGGAGTCTGGTGCTGGATAAAGATTTCAAGATTGGCAATATCAAACGTTTAGAGTGCCCCGAGGAAGTCAAGTGAGATAACATCAGAGAAGATTCCTGTTCTTCCCCATCTAGAGCAACATAAGGGTTACTGGTGATAATGAAGATATGAGACAGCTTGGGAAGGGTGGGGGTGGCAGCCAGATTGAGAGGGCTCATGAGAGTGTGAGACAAACAAAGGAGAAAAGTGGAAATACAAAGTGTGATCACCTCTTATAAAAAAAAAATCTGAAGTATGTAACGTGTGTTATACCTAGCAAAAGGATGATTACAATCAAGCAAATTAACATATCTTATCACATAGTTACCTTTTTTCAGTAGTAAGAACACTTGAAATCTATCCTTGGAGCAAATGTCCCAGAGTACAGTGTAATTCTGTTAACTATAGTCTTCATGCTCTGTAGCAGGTCTCTAGAGTTATTCTTATTAAGTCCTTAAAGAGGTTTTGTAGGCTCGGCACCTGTGGCTCAAGTGGCTAAGGCGCCAGTCACGTACACCTAAGGTGGTGGGTTCAAATCCAGCCTGGACCCACCAAAACAACAATGATGGCTGCAACCAAAAAAAAAAAAAAATAGCCAGGCATTGTGGCAGGTGCCTGTGGTCCCAGCTACTTGGGAGGCTGAGGCAGGAGACTCGCTTGAGCCCAGGAGTTGGAGGTTGCTATGAGCTGTGATGCCATGGCACTCTACCCAGGGGGATAGCTTGAGGCTCTGTCTCAAAAAAAAAAAGACGCTTCAGTTAATACATACCATCAGCTGCATGTCCATTGAGGTCTCAAGCAGCAGTGCTACAACTCCCACCTGAGTGAAGCTGGCTTACACGGCTTTCACATCACAGCCATCTTGGGCTTAGGAACTCTAGACAGCACTTCACTGTTTGGGGAGCATTTTCTTTTTCTTAGTCTTTCTTTACTTTTTTCCTTTTTTTTTTTTTTTTCAGACAGTCTCGCTGTTGCCCAGGCCAAAGTGCTATGTTGTCAGCCTTGGTCACAGCAACCTCAAACTCCTGGGCTCAAGTGATCCTCTTGCCTCCCAAGTAGCTGATACTACAGGTGCCCACCACGATGCCTGCCTACTTTTTCCATTTTTAGAAAAATAAATAAAAAACAGCAAAATTCTGACTTTTTTCTCTTTTTTAAAAAAGAAGACATTTAAAAGTGAGTCACCACACCCATAACCCTAGCACTCTGGGAAGCCAAAGCACGTGGATCACCTGAGCTCAAGAGTTCAAAACCAGGGCAGAGCCTGTGGCTCAGCGAGTAGGGCGCCAGACCCATATACAGAGGGTGGTGGGTTCAAACCCAGCCCTGCCAAATTGTAAAAAAAAAAAAGAGTTCAAAACCAGCCTGAGTAAGACTGAAACCTTGGACTCAGTGCCTGTGGCTCAGTGAGTAGGGGGCACCTACTCAGTCCCTCTGGCTTATCCAAACTCTAGCACTGAGGGCAGGCAAGTAACCTAGACCTGGCCAATCAGACTTTTCCTTTCCATCCACTGCTACGTGATTGGTTCAGAGATGTCCAATCAGCCTGTGTCCCGAGCTGAGTCTTCCCTGGAAATGATACTGTCACCAGCCAACAAAGGGTCTCTCTCCAGCAGCCAGAACCAGGTTGGCTGGACCACCAGAGGCCACTCCAAGAAGGAAGCTTGTTGAGAGACAGAGTGGGGAAGCTGTGTTTCTGAGACTGTCGTTTGAGTCTCTGGATCCAGCATGCCCACTGTTAGTTTGGACTTTTCCATTAGAGAAGTAAAAAACTTCTTGCTCAAGCCATGTTGAGATGAGTTTCTGCCACTTGTAGACTTGTGCCTATGAATTTCCCTCTTGGGTTTTTTGTTCTCATGAGACAGAAAATCCACCTTCACTGTTGGCATCATTGGAAAGCGCGTCTCTGCATGTACTTAGGGAGGAAAGGCCATCTGAGTGGGGCGGGAGGAGCCCTGCCCAGCACTGCCCGGGAGCAGAGTCCTTCTATTAAGTGTTAATTACTCACTGTCTCTGGCAAAGTAGCAGGAGCTGATGGACCCTTCGTGGCCCTGCATCAGTGTCACACAGGCTCCCTGGTTTCGAAACTCCCCAGTATGGATGTTCCATATTTTTAAGCTTTTATCCCAGGAGCATGTACACAGGAAATGGCCACTGAAGGTGAAGCAGCAGTTGGAGATGGCGTTGGAATGAGCCCTGAAACACAGATGCAAGAGGTGCCTGGGTCAGGGCTCACCTGGGAAGACCTAAAGACACAGCCCACAGGGGCTCAGGGACACCACGCCTGGACTGTCACTCTCTGCCGTGAAGACACACCTCACAGGGTGTTCAGGGACACCACGCCTGGACTGTCACCCTCTGCCATGAAGACACACCTCACAGGGTGTTCAGGGACACCACGCCTGGACTGTCACCCTCTGCCATGAAGACACACCTCACAGGGGGCTCAGGGACACCACACCTGGACTGTCACCCTCTCCCATGAAGACACACCCCACAGGGTGTTCAGGGACACCACGCCTGGACTGTCACCCTCTCCCATGAAGACACACCCCACAGGGGCTCAGGGACACCACGCCTGTACTGTCACCCTCTGCCATGAAGACACACCTCACAGGGTGTTCAGGGACACCACACCTGGACTGTCACTCTCTGCCATGAAGACACAGTCCATAGGGTGTTCAGGGACACCACACCTGGACTGTTACCCTCTGCCATGGTCCAGGGGTGAAAGGTTCCTTCTGTGTGAGGCTGTCCCGGGTTCCCTCAGCCACACTGATGTTAGCACTGTGTGCTGGATCATTCTTTCTGTGGGGGGCTGTCCTGTGTGTTATGAGATGCTGAACAGCATCCCTGGCCTCTACCCACTGGATGCCAGTGGCACCCCCTGAATCCAGCTATGACAACCAGGCATATTTCCAGATATTGCCAAATGTCCACTGGGAGAAAAAAAATTGCCCCTGGTGAGAATATTCTGCACTATTCAGAACTGCCTGTGTCTGGGTCACACTCACACAGAGGCTGTCTCCTGCCCGCCCTTCTCCTCACCACGCTGGGCTCTCCCAGGCCTACCCTCGCTCACTCCCCTGCTTCTCCACCGGCTTCTCTCTCCCATTTTTGGCCCCTCTCCTCTCTTCTTCAATGCTATGAAAGCATATTTTGATTTTGTACATGTAATGAATAAGGTTTAGGGTTATTCAGTCTCAATATTTATTTATTTATTTATTTTAAAGAAATAAGATTCCTTTTTTTTTTTTTTTTAAACAGAGTCTCACACTGTCACCTCAGTTAGAGTGCTATGGTGTCATTATAGCTCATAGCAATGTCCAGGTTCTGGGCACAAGCCAATCCTCCTGCCTCACTCTTCCGAGTAGCTAGAACTGCAGGTGCCTGCCACGACATCCAGCTAGTTTTTCTATTATTAGTAGAGATGAGTTCTCACTCTTGCTCTAGCTGGTGTCAAACTTTTGAGCTCAGGCAATCCACCTGCCTTGGCCTCCCCGAGTGCTGGGATTACAGGTGTGAACCACCACACCAGCCAATCTCAATTTTTATTTTTTATTTATTTTTATTTTTTGAAACAAAGCCTCAAGCTGTCCCCCCTGGGTAGAGTGCTGTGGCATCACAGCTCACAACAACCTCCAACTCCTGGGCTCAAGCGATTCTCCTGCCTCTGCCTCCCAAGTAGCTGGCATCACAGGTGCCCACCACAATGCCTGGCTATTTTTTGGTTGTAGCCATCATTGTTGTTTGGCGGGCCTAGGCTGGACTCAAACTCACCACCTTAGGTGTATGTGGCTGGTGCCTTAGCCACTTGAGCCACAGGCACCGAGCCTAATCTCAATGTTTAAATGTCTTTTTCTTTTTTCTTTCTTTCTTTCTTTTTTTTTTAGAGACAGAGTCCCACTTTGTCACCCTCAGTAGAGTGCCAAGGTATTACACCTCACAGCAACCTCCAACTCCTGGGCTTAGGCGATTCTCTTGTCTCAGCCTCCTGATGAGCTGGGACTACAGGCACCTGCCACAACACCTGGCTATTTTTTTGTTGCAGTTTGGCCAGGGTCGAGTTTGAACCCGCCACTCTCGGTATGTGGGGCCACTGCCCTATCCACCGAGCCACAGGTGCTGCCCAACTTTTAAATATCTTATTTTTTTGAGAAAGAAAAAAAAATAAGTCAGAATTCTACCACTTTTTATTTGTGATCCTTAACATATTTTTCCTGTGGTTCTTACCTCCTCTTATAAGCAGAGTTTCCAAATGAACTTACTAAATACCACAGTGCCCTTTGAACAGTCCGGATCATAAAATCAATCATTTTTGCCTGAGAATAAAGGCTGAAGAAAACTGTTTTCTAGAACTCAGGTCAGAGTTTTGGGCCCTGTTTTGGTTCTTTGAAAAGAAACAACTGAGAAGAGTCGAAGGAGGAGAAATATCTTCTTCCCAAGGCTATTTGGAGTAAGTCTCCCCTGGTCCAGGGACGCTAAGGAGCATCCTGGCGTGTCCCGGTAGTTGATGTCAAGCCCTGCTCAGAATCCAGACCCTGGGATTTAAACCAGACCTATTTCTACTCTCTGTGATGGATTCTCATTTCAAATAAATGCCACTTCTCTCAAAGGACCATTTTACTTGTAGAAAAGTTTGAGGGAGATGCATATGTAGCACTTGTGGTTCAGAAGAGGCCATCAATGCACTCCTCCTTATTCCTGCTGCCAAGCAACAGATAACAACCCTGGCTGTTATTTATAAGACAAATAGAAGACCATGAAAGGTGGGGGGAAGAGGCAGACCAGTCAGGGATCCTGGAACCCAAACACTGTGAGTTGTTTGATTTTCTTTTGTGTCATATACCCGGGACTAGGTGCTGAAAAAGCCTGTAACCAAAAAGTAAACAAAATAAAGAACCATAATAAGGACACACGAAAAACAAGAATCCCTAAGACAACCTGCTCTCTCTAGCCAAGGGCCAAGGCTAGGGAAACCTAATAAGACAGAACACTTTTAGATAAGAACTGCCTTACTCCAGGCAAACAGCTCGGCAAAACTTCAGCCTCACCCCAACTCTGTCAGTAAAAGTTGAGTGGGAGCCCAGGCTGCCACCCTAGCTGGGCTGTACAGAGGTGACCTGCTAAGACAAAAGATTTTAATAAGATCCCCAGTCTCGTAATACCCAAAATGTTCTGGATGCTCCACTCCTCCTACCAAGAACCAGGAAAAATCTCAACATGAATGAGAAAAGTAACCAACAGATGCCAGCACAAAGGTGCCAGAGGAGTTACAAGGATCTGACCAGGATTTTTAAGTGGCCATCATAAAAATGCTTGTGTGGACAATTATAATTATGCTTGAAACAAAGGAAAAGACAGAAAAACCTCAGCAAAGAAACAGAAGACAGAAGCACCAAACAGAAATTCTGGAACTGAAAAATACAGTGAGTAAAATAAAAAACTCACTGCATGGCTGAACCACAGATTGGAAAGGACAAAGGAAAAAAATGAGTGAAGGTGAAGACAGGGCAATACCAACTAACCGATCCAAACACATGGAAGAAAACAGAGCCTCACAAAGCGTAGGACCTACTGCTTATATCATTAGAGTACCAGCAGAAGAGGAAAAAGAAGCGAAGCAATTAGAGGAATCAAATCATAGCTATGGCCTGGCCCCATGGCTCATGCCTACAATCCCAGCACTCTGGAAGCCCAACATGGAAGGATTGCTTGGGGCCAGGTGGTCAAGACTATCCCAGGCACATAATAAGACCCCATCTCTACAAAAAAAATTAAAAATTAGCTAGGCATGGTGGCATGCACCTGTAGTCCCAGCTACTTGAGAGGTTGAGGCAGGAGCATTGCTTGTGCTGAGGAGTTCAAGGTTGCAGTGTGCCATGGTCACACCACTGCACTGCAGCCCTGGGCAACAAAGTGAGACCCTATCTCAAAAAGAAAGAAAAAAAAAAGCTGAAATTTTGCCAAATTTGGCAAAAGATATAAACCTATACGTCCAAGAATCTCTAAATCCCAAATGGGTCAAATCCAAATAAATTTATACCCAGACACATCATAATTAACTTCTGGAAGCTACAAAGAAAAAATCTTGAAAGCAGTAAAAGAGAAATGACAACTTACCCACAGGAAACAGTCTGAGTGATAGTGGTGGTGGATTTCTCATCAGAAGCCATGGAAGCCATGGAAGAAAGTAAGGTGACACTTTCTTTTTTTTTTTTTTAAAGTACTGAAAGAAAAGAAATGTCAACCCACATTTCTATACCCAGCAAAAATGGCATTCAGGAATCAAAGGAAAATCAAGGCATTTTCAAACAAAGAAAAACAAGAAAATGTGTCCCAGACCTACCCTAAAAGACTGGCTAAAAGAATTTTTTCAACAAAAAGGGAAGGGTAAACGAAAGAAACATGAAATATTGAAAGAAAGAACAGGGTAAGCAAAGCTATGTATAAGTACAACAGACTGTCCTTCTGTTCTTGAGTTTTCTAAATTGATTGACTGTTGAAACAAGACCAGCTGTTTATTTTCAGGGCCCAATGCAAAATTAAAATGTGAGGTCCCAGCTCCTCAAAAAGCTAAATATAGTATTACCATATGGTCCAAAGATTCTACTCTTAAGTATATAGCCAAAAGAATCAGAAGCAGGGACTCAGACAGATACCTGTACATCAATAACTGTCGGATTGGCTCAGCACCTGTGGCTAAGTGGCTAAGGCGCCAGCCACATACACCTCAGGTGGCAGGTTCGAATCCAGCATGGGCTCGCCAAACAACAATGAGGGCTGCAACCAAAAAATAGTTGGGCATTGTGGCAGGTGCCTGTGATCCCAGCTACTTGGGAGGCAGAGGCAGGAGACTCACTTGAGCCCAGGAGTTGGAGGTTGCTGTGAGCTTTGATGCCATGTTACTCTACCCAGGGGGGACAGCTTGAGGCTCTGTCTCAAAAAAAAAAAAAAAACTGTTGGATTATTTGCAATAAGTAAAAGGTAGAAACAACCCAAGTGTCCATCAAGAAATGAATAAAAAAATATGATGTATATATACAATGAAATACTTCCTGGTGAATAAAAAAGAATGACATTTTGATGCGTGCCACAACATGGATGAATCTTGGGGACATTTTTTTTTTTTTGAGACAGTCTTAAGCTGTCACTCTTGGTAGAGTACTGTGGTATCACAGCTCACAGCAACCTCAAACTCTTGGGCTTAAGCGATTCACTTGCCTCAGCCTCCCAAGTAGCTGGGACCACAGGCGCCTGTCACAACGCCTGGCTATTTTTTGTTGTTGTTGTTGCAGTTGTCATTGTTGATTTTAGCTGGCCCAGGTTCAAACCCACCAGCTTCAGTGTATATGGCTGACGCCTTACCCACCGAGCTATGGGCACCGTCACTGGAGACATTAAGTGAAAAAATCCAGTCACGAAAAGACCAATATATGCTTCTACTTATAGGAAATATCTAGAGTAGGCAAATTCATGGAGACAGAAAGGAGAATAAGGGTTACCAGGGTCTGAGGGCAGGGGAGTGGGGAGTTATTGCCTAATGGGTACAGAGTCTCTGTTTGGGGTGATGAAATCGTTTTGGAAATAGATAGTGGTGATGGTTGCACAACACTGTGAGTGTAATTAGTGCCAGTGAATTGTACACTTAAAAAGGGTTAAAAGTCAAGTTTTATATTGTTTCTATTTTATTACAACTAAAAATAATAATGTAATACCCCCCAAACCACTGACTTTGCTTTAAATGGCCGCATTGCATGGTATGTGAATTATGCTGCAATAAAGGTGTGGAAGGAAGGGAGGGAGGGAGGGAGGGAGGAAGGGAGAGAGGGGGGAGGGAGGGAGGGAGGGAGAGAGGGGGGAGGGAGAGAGGGAGGGAGGGAGAAAGGGGGGAGGGAGGGAGGAAGGGAGAGTAGATTCTGGGGAGGGAAACTGATTAGTGACAAGTCCCAAGACAGATTTTTCCCTATATATCCTTTTTTGCCTTTTTAATTTTGTACTGTGTCACATGTTTTACATTTTCAAAAAGTAAATTACAGTTTGTTTTTTTTTGAGGCAGAGTCTTACTCTGTCACCCCAGACTAGAATGCCCCAGAGTCATAGCCCACAGAAACCTCAAATTCCTGGGCTCAAATGATCCTCCTGCATTAGCCTCTAAAGTAGCTGGGACTACAGGTGCCCACCAACATGCCTGGCTAGTTTTTCTATTCTTAGTAGAGATGGAGTCTTGCTCTTGCTCAGGCTGGTCTTGAACTCCTGAACTCAAGCAATCTACCCATGTCAGACTTCCAGAGTGCTGGGATCACAGGGGTAAGCCACCATGCCTGGCTCATATTTTTGAAATTAAAAAGTCATTATTTGGATATTAAGCACCTTAAGACATCAACAGCAGGCTCGGTGCCTGTGGCTCAATCGGCTAAGGCGCCAGCCACATACACCTAAGGTGGCGGGTTCGAATCCCCAGCCCAGGCCCACCAAACAACAATGATGGCTGCAACCAAAAAATGGCCAGGCGTTGTGGCGGGCGCCTGTGGTCCCAGCTACTTGGGAGGC
>CAUYQV010031815.1:0-11457 GCA_963574575.1 Galagoides demidoff | reverse complement strand
TCCAGCTACCTACCATTATCTGATCTTTGACAAGCCAATTAAAAACATTGAGTGGGGACAAGACAAGATTTTCTATTTAACAATGGTGCAGGACAAACTGGGTGGTGACCTGTAGAAGAATGAAACTGAACCCACTCCTTTCACCATTAACTAAGATAGACTCTCACTGGATTAAAGATTTAAACTTAAGACATGAAACCATAAAAATACTAGAAGAATGCTCAGGGAAAACACTTGAAGAAATTGGCCTGGGCAAAAATTTTATGAGGAGGACCCCTGGACAATTGAAGCAACACCAAAAATACATTACTGGGACCTGATCAAACTAAAAAGCTTCTGCAAAGCCAAGAACACAGTAAGTAAAGCAAGCAGACAGCCCTCAGAATGGGAGAAGATTTTTCAGGTTATGTCTCCAACAAAGGTTTAATAACCAGAATCCACAGAGAACTCAAATGTATTAGCAAGAAAAGAACAAGTGATCCCATCTCAGGGTGGGCAAGGGACTTGAAGAAAAACTTCTCTGAAGAAGACAGTCACAGGGCCTACAGACATATGAAAAAATGCTCATCATCTTTAATCATCAGAGAAATGCAAATCAAATCTACTTTGAGACATCATCTAACCCCAATAAGATTAGCCCACATCTCAAAATCCCAAAATCACAGATGTTGGCAAGGATGTGGAGAAAAGGGAACATTTCTACACTGCTGGTGGGAATGAAAACAAATACATTCCTTGTGGAAAGATGTCTGGAGAACACTTAGAGATCTAAAAATAGACCTGCCATTTGATCCTACAATTCCCTACTAGGTATATATCCAGAAGACCAAAACTCACGTTATAACAAAGATATTTGTACCAGATTGTTTATTGCAGCCCAATTCATAATTGCTAAGTCATGGAAGAAGCCCAAGTGCCCATCGACTCATGAATGGATTAATAAACTGTGGTATATGTACACCACGGAATACTATGCAGCCTTAAAGAGAGATGGAGACTTTACCTCTTTCATGTTTACCTGGATGGATCTGGAACATATTCTTCCTAGCAAAGTATCTCAAGAATGGAAGAAAAAGTATCCAATGTACTCAACCCTACTATGAAACTAATTTATAGTTTTCAAAGCTATAACCCAATTATAGCCCAAGAATATGGGGAAAAGGGAGAGGGAGGGAAAGGGAGGGAGGAGGATTGGTGGAGGGAGGGTAATCAGTGGACCACACCAATGATGCATCTTACCAGGGTACATGTGAAATTTACTAAATGTAGAATATAAATGTCTTAACACAATAACTAAGAAAATGTGGTGAAGGTTATGTTGACCAGTTTGATGAAAATGTTTCAAATTGTATATAAAACCAGCACATTGTACCCCATGATGGCATTGATGTACACAGCTATGATTTAATTAAAAAAGAAGAAGAAGAAGTAAACTCTGGTAATACTTTATAGGATTATAGATGGGTGGATTTGGAAATGGTCTTTTCCAGGAACACTAGTGAGGGAGTTTATGAACATTGGTAAGGGAAGAGAGGAAGAACTTCAAACATGAACACTGCATCATTTATAGTGACTGAAAGATAATAAAGATGAATGATGGCTATAAAAAAAGGTCATAATCTGACAGAATTAAGAAAACACAAAAGGAAGATACTATTGAAGAGGAATACATGGGTTTGGTTGTGAGCCAGCTGTTTGAAAACATGACAGGATACCCCAATCGAAATGTCCAGAGGGTAATTTCTCTGGAAAATCTCATTCAGAGATTGACTAATATTCAGTGAGAAAGCTGGCTTGGAGAAAAAGAAGAAAGTTATTCACTTAGAGGCACTGTTGAGTTTTACATAAGTAAAAATGTATGGAAAGAAAATACTAAGTAACTGAGGGCCAAATTTAGGGGGCTACATATAAGAAGTGAGGAGTCATAAAGAGGAAATGGTTTCTAGTGAATAGAAACTGGCTAACACAACTCCACAGAAAAAAAGAGAGAGTTTTTTTATTATTATTCATTCACATTTTAAGCAATACTATTGTCTATTCATGAAAAATCTTGTGTTTTACGAAAATCAGTAGTCTACTACATGGACTGTTTCTATAGGAGAGAAGAAGCTTGCAGAAGGTAACTTTAGAAAAATGGTAATGAAGGAAATTATTAATAAATAATAAATAAATAAAGGAGCATCAAAAAGACATTGTATAGGGAGAGAAAATGAAAACATTGGCTATATATTATTGACAGTAAACATAAGTAGTTAATTAACAGGGTAGATATAAGACATTAAAAAAAAACACATAGTCAATGCCTCCATATCTCCCTCATAAACATGTAATTCAAAATCGCCTGCTTTGAAGAATACAGGTATTTTCTCGACACTTTAAAATCTAAAATATTTTTAAATTGATGGGTTCATATGAAACATTTTAATTTTTTAGCTTTAGTATTATATAATATTTCAAAATGTAGAATAAAATATGACATCTAGGCCTTAGCCAGTTATTCTCTTCAATGGTACAGGTATCCAAAGTTAGAAAGCCCTAGTGGAAAGCTAATTTTTTTCATCTATAAAGTTATAAGTAAAGTGTTTTATCAATTGCCATATTATTATAAAACAATAATATCCATGACTTTGAAATAATATAATATATATGTGCAATGCAGAGGAATAACACACATATGAATATACATACATAATATTTTTATAGAAAGACTTTCTATACACAAGCTAAACTATGCATGGGAATATATACCAGGTGTATCAACATCCAGACAAAAAAAAACAAAAAAAACCCACAAACTATCATTAGGAACTGAGTGCACAATTCCACAGTCAGTTAATTGAAAATTACAACTTTTACCATAAAGATTTATAAAGGTTAATGCAACAAGTAAGACCATTATCCAAATACTAGTGAAACAGTAAGTTATTTTCAATTATGAAGCAATATAGCCTCTCCCCTGCCCTTACAATCATGCTAGAGCAACTGATAAATGTTTACTTTTATGGTTACAACTCATTAAAAGAAAATAAATCATTCAAATGTACTTGTAGTGGATTTCTTTTTATTGGGATTCCTTTGAGGAACATTAAGTGAAGCAAAACTTTTCTTAACACGCATGTTGTTGTATTTCACCACTCAGCCTCATTTAAGCTACGGTGTCTTAAAGAAAAGGTTTATTGCTCCTAATCTTAAAATATATTCCCAATTACATATTCCACTGGTTATATGATACACTCAAAGATTTACACTGCTTCCTCACTCAGCTGTGATTCACAGCTGGATTATGTAGAAACTATTTTCTATTTATAAACCCAAATGCCACATTTTAATCACAAGTCATGGAAGAAGAAAACTTCTCATTCCAACTTAAACACCTATGAAAAGTTGTTCTGAATCATGAGTAGATATAATAGGAAATTCAAGAGTAGGTTATTCTTATAATTACATATTTTCGAGCCCTATGCCAATTCAGACTCTATGAAATGTCAACCAAAGCTACAGGGCAAAAATGTAAGAGAATAGGAACAATGACTAATTTAAAACAAAAAGCTGCCTCTGACCCTTTAATACAACCATTCAGATACATTAGAGTGGACTTAGAAACAACTACTACTATAAATAAAGCTGTAAATTTCATATTTTAAAAGTAGTGGTCTTCATAATGAATATTTATAAATAATGCAATCATTTTACTTATAAATACCGTCCTTTTTTTTTTTGAAGGTGACAGAAATCTACTAAAAAATAAATATCCTATATGTGAGCATATCTTTAGGAATTAAAAACCATTTAGGAAATTGTTCATTGAAATTGCAAGGCTTAAAAAAGTCATTTAGAAAGTTGATACTTTCATTGAACACATTTTCTCACACTGATTTTAATCTTTAGTTTTACAAATGAAGTAAAAACAAAGACAAAAAATTACTACACATAGTATCATCATCAATATCAAAGACTAATTTAGGTTTAATGCTTTTCTACTGCCTCTAAGACTAGATTTGATTAAACAGCACTTCAGATTTTTCTGTGCAGACCACAGAACTGCACAGTCTACTAAATTGGGCTTATAGGTAATGAGGAAAAAAAAACAGAGTCCCAATACTGCATAAATTTTAACCAAAATTTCCATGTATGTTTTACCACAGCACTAATGTTTCTGTCCAAAAACATAAATAGTATTACATATTTTAAGAAATAAGATTTTAAAGACTTAAAGATGATATCTCAAGTATTTTGTTATTATAAATATAGCCTCTAAGAAATGGTCTACTATAATGCATTCCAAACTAAGTAGACTGAGAAATGGATCCACTGGCATCTACCTAAACCATGCACCTGTTAAAACATGTGTTCCTAGCATTGATTAAGCAATAGGGCTGTCACTGTTATGACATCCAAATACAAAATCATATGGATTTCACTTGACTGAAATATCTCTTTAGACAGCAATGTCTGTTTATCATGTACCTCTAAGTACATACTTATCAAAATATGCATCCATAAGCCCTGTCAAGTGAACTCTTAGAACTGCTGCTAGAAAAAGATACTTTCACTTTACGATATCATAAGTACTTTGTTAAGAAAATTTGAATGACTTTCACTAGTCTTATAAATGTAGGTATAACACAGGTTCTGTATAAATTATAGGAACCAACTAGAAGAATAGATAATCACTGTTCACTTAAAACCACTTTTAGTAGCAGTATATAAATATACAACACATGAATGATTTTATTAATAACTAAAGAAAGTTATCAAATAATCAATAAAATATAAAATTGTCTTCAAGCTAAATAAAATACCTCACAACTTCTCTAATATAGCTAATTCTCATAACTACATTTTGGTTTTATATTCCACTGTTCATTTTGGAGCCAGAACATCAAGAAAATTATCCAAGAAAAAAAGTAGAAAAAGTCTCCGCATATGTTTGAAGTAGTTTTCTTAGAACACCATTATTATCTTAACACCCAATTAGGGCCACATTATCAAAGTATTTCCTCTCAAGATTGACATTTATGTCTCAGAATATTAAATGTAAATATCAGGATATGCTCTATGTCTTTGTAAAACATATCACATAGATGGTTATGTAAAGGTTTTTTTTATAGAAAAACCAGCTTTATTTTTTAAATAATTAAAACTTTGATTAATAGAAAACCAAATTCTTTATGAAAGCTATAGTAAATGAGCAGATTTAAAAGAAACACTAAAGAAAATGACTAATTTTAGCATTTAAATTATGACTATTTGCCATTTTCTCAACTTGTTAAAAATTATAAGGCTTTTGAGTATATTTGGATTTGCTGCTAATATCTTTATTTGAATAGGTCAACTAGAACAAAGCTAGACTTACATAGTTTAGGGTACCCTGAAAGCCTACATAATTTAGTGATGAGCCAATGAAGCAAAAGTTAATATTTCATTGATAATTAAAATGAAAAATTTTACAACTAAAACAAATATATTTTATAGATTAAATAAACAAGAGAAACTTTTTCATGCTTTAATGTCACCAAATGTTTTATAAGAACTATTAAGTTAACCATTGAATATCTCAGGAATCTTTGTGCTACTTTTTGGTAAACCTAAATCTACATACATACTTTAAATAAGATGTTTTTTCTTTCCTAACAGTGTTTTCTATCCACTATGATCCTGTGATCATATAATGTAATTGCTATCTAATCTCATTCCTATAAACTTGCAGAATACTATACCCCAAACTACTATGAGAATTCAGCAGGATTTTTCACTTTCAAGACTTGTCATCAACTAAGATTAAGTATCCCTAATCTAAAAATCTGAAATCTAAAATGTTCCAAAATCTGAAACTTTTTGACTGTCAACATGATGCTCAAAGAAAATAGTCATTGAAGCATTTCAGATTTTGTATCTTCAGATTAGGGATGCTTAACTTTTAAGTAAATATAAAGCAAATTTTTCAAAACTTTTTTAAAAACCTGAAATCCAAAACACCTCTGGTCCCAAGAATTTTAGATAAGGGATACCCATTCCACTGGCAAATTTTAACCAAGACTACTAATACTGATATTTTTATATTAATAATGTATGCTTCCAAATAATTAAGGGTGTCTTCATCTGGCTTGAATATCTACAACCCACAGGGCTACTCACTACCCTTCTGTGGCTTTGGACATGTTACTACTGCTCTGGACTCTGGCTGACCTTGTTATACAGCATGACACACCAGACTAAAGAACAAGGAGCATCATGTGCAGCATTATATATTTTAATCATTCTAAAGTATAGTTCACAGACCATGACTTCAGAATCATACAGATTAGTTTAAAATGAAGATTCCTGAGATTCATATCAAAGTAATAACATATTTTCTAAAATTTGAGATAAAAAAATGATTTCAAAAAAACTCATTGCTTTGAACCGCTAAACTACAAGAATTTAGTACATAGCTGTTCTCAAAATGTTAAATATTAAATACTTTTCCCTTAAATAATCTTGCAAACTAATGACCCAGAGAATAAACCTTCTGAAATTCTGAATAAGAATATAATTTCTTTTATAATATATCTCTCCTATGCCTCTGTACCTTCCTATAATAGAGCTTCAATACACGCTTATGGGTCTGAACTAAGTTGAGTCAAGAATGAAAAATTCAATTTTTGAGTCACCTAGAAACTATTTCTTGGACTTGAAGCATTTTAACCATTTTCTTTTTATTCTTTTTAGTAATTGTCCATAAAAAGAAATGAATATCTTGAAGTCTCATTTCTGTTCACAAGTGAAAATAGAATTTCTTTTTCTTAACAATTTTTTATTAAATAATAACTATGTACATTAATGCATTTATGGGGTACAATGTGCTGATTCTATATACAATTTTATAGCCCAAAATGACAATAGGATTTAGATGACATATCACATAAATGTATATAAGTATGTTCAGAGCAATTGTTGGCTGGGAGGAAACAGATTATCAGGGGATTGGCATTATCAAGATAGAAAAAAGACTTCCTTTTCAGTGTGTATCCTTCAAACACAGTATGAATTCTGTTATGTGAATGTCATACTATTGTAATTTTATATCAAATTTGCAAAACATCTTTCATGAACATGGAAGATGCAATATCTTTAAATAAATTTTAATCTCTATCTTATTTTAGCCTATTTTTTTCTAGAATAAATCTTGAACCTAAATTGGAATTCAAGCTTTCTATATGACAGTCATGTGACCTTGATCAATTCTCTAAATTTATGTTAAGCTTTAGTTTCCTCTTTTGTAAAAGAGGGAAAAAACTACCTGAGAAGTTATAAACTTTCAAAATAAGTAAAGATCAAATTATTCAACCCCTTTTTATCCTTGGAATATCTCTTAGAGAAAAGAAGGGGATAGGGAAGATTTTTATTTAAATTTTACAAGGAAACTAAGTTAAAAACCAGAACTATAACTTCATTCTATGGTTTTAATAGCTCTTCTTACTATTTCATTTTGCCCTCTTATTCTCTATTAGATGTTTCTAGAAACTCCATGTGAAATTTTCCACATTAAATATCAGATTAATTAAATGAAGATGTTTGCTTTTGCCTTAACATGACAAGTTTCCCAATAGAGTCAGTTGGGTCAAGAAGATGGGATAACTTGAAGTTTATTTGATAAATTTAGGGATTTTTTCCCCTAGGTTATTAATTTATTAGTATAACAAAAGTGGATACAACTTTTAACACCCATATTTTAAACGTTATAATAAGTATAAACACATTTAAGGAAAATACAAATACTGTAATTCTATTATAAAAATCAAGTTGTCTTCATATCTCGATATTGCCACATTGCTAACTGCTTAAGGCTGTCACACTGCTACTTTCAAAGCCTGTTATAAACAACAGTAAAAAAAAATCTAGAGTTAAATGTTATTTTCCTACACTCCAAATAGCCCTATGTTCCATCCTTTGGTGAAGGCTGCCTCTCTGTGGTAGAATGCAATGTGTTGTGTTCTCTAAGGGAAATTTTCCTCTCATTTTATTTTCTTTTACTAGTAGAAAGGATCTGCATAATATTTAAAAAATTATAGATTTAAATGCACATTTTAACCACTTCTTCCATGATCATATTTTTGGCTTCATATTTAGAAAGGTATTGGACCTCAAGGAACAGTATAACTGACCTAGGCAAGAAATGAAAATAGTATATTTACAAATAACATAAATCAAGTAAAATAGAATTGCTAAAATATTATAGAATGTTCATTTTGCTATGTCTTTTGGAAGTTAAACTCATTATTTACTTTATACCGAGTGACTTCTATTGATCAAAAAACACACATTAATAGACACTATACTTAGAAGAAAATATTTGTTATCTTAATTTCTTCAAGGCATTATATATATTATGTGCCGTAGATGATGCCTGCTATTCACTTACAGGGCAGCAATGGAAGAACATATCCTATTTCAAATACTCAAAGTCAAGAAGCAGTTACAAAAGATCTTCAAAACACGTTGAGTTAATTGTCTTTCTCCACTAATGACCACTGTTAGTCGAAATAAGGAAATATACTCTATAAAAAAATTAAGGTTTAGATATTTTTAATCTTATAACAACTGAAAGATTAGCATTTGTACATGATTACCTAAAATGAGCAAAACATTTCTCTATCATAAATATATGACTTGCTTTATCTCAGAAATAAAAGATTTATGTAATTAAACAATGTAGTCACAAAAATGACATTTACCTTCTCTAAAATAGAACATGCATGCTATGTATCAGAAACTGTAAAACCTAATTAGAAGAAGATATCCAGAGGTCATAGTAACCAATATCAAGACGGATTTTTTAAAAAACTTAAGTATATGAAAAAGCATCACTGAGGAAACTGCACATTCGTTCCCATTGTAATTTTAATAGAGGTCAAAATCTTGACTGGAAGCATATCAATAAAAACACCAAGAAAGTTGCCTGCAAAAATGTTTGATCAAGAAAGTGTTATAAACCCTGATTGCTAATTATTGCAATATTACCCTCCCCTCCTTTCTTTCTTTTTTTTTTTTTCCTTTTTAACAATGTCCAGAGGGGGAAAAGAAACATATTTGGTCTCTGCTCCAGCAAATACTGAAATCTATTTATATGCAAATAAGCTATCCATTATTAGTAGGAGAACAGACTTGTGCATAAAGGGAGAAATAAATTATCACTAGAAGCCATTAATGAAATCTATTTCAAAACATAACATTTTACAAGAGCCCTTACTCATGTAATATTTGTTTAAGCCTTGAGGGGAAATGGTGAGTTCTACACTTATATGAAATCTGATACTACATTATTTCCCATGCCAATTTGTTTTATAAAATGCATTTATCCTTTCCTTAGAAATTACTTGATAATCTCAACTCCAGTGAGTCTTTTTAGAAAACTTCATCATTAAAATCAAGGTCCTATATGTTTGCTAAATAATTGCCACATTGTTGAAGGAAGAGGATATGATTTTTCTCTGTTGGAATAGTTGTTATTCTCTACAGTTTAAAAATGTTGACGTTCATCTTTATACTCTAATAGTAGTAACATACAAATAGAAAAGTTTTAAAAACAATCATGAGTCCGGAATAAGTTAAATTTTTATGGAAAAAAATAAAATAAGTAATAATGAATAGACAAAAAAATAGGCATTTTAATGTTTTGCATATTTTCTCTTGGGGTTTCTTGTCTTGCTCTTCTTGACCTCAGAAATTCTCTCTTTAGTCCAGTTGTATGTCTGTCAGTTTTAGACACTGCACATATTCTTCCCCTATCATCTACTTGACTTTGCCTAGGATGTCCAATATTGAACTGAAAGCACCAAATCTTAGCCACTAGACTACCAGGAAACCCCAGTGTTGAACTGAAATCCTTCATTTTGATATAATAAAGCTCAGGATAGTCTTTGTTTTACACTTTTTACTTTTGCAGTTTTTAGCAAGAAGTCTTCCCCTACTTTCTAGATTATACAGTATTGTCTAATTGTACGGTATTTTCTTTCCCAACTCTGTAGTTTTTACCTTTTTATTTAGGTCTTTAACACATCTGAATTCCACCTGGATGCGGGATATTTTGTAAGGATCTAATAGTATTTTCTTTAGTAAGTATATCAGTTTTCCCAGTATGTCCTACTAAGTAATTTTTCTTTACCCATTGATATGCGATGACTTCTTTATGATAAATTTTCTTCATATATGCATGTATCTATATTTGAGTTTTTCCATTTTATTATACATTTGTCTTGCTTTTTTGCCAAAACCACAATATTTGTATTAGTATAGACTTGCAATATGTCTTAATAAAAGATATAGAAATGACTCCCCTTCTTTACAGCTTCTCCTTAGCGCTTCATGTACTTTCATTTTTACATAAATTTTAGTGTGATTATCAATTTTTTCAAAAAGTCCAATTGGAATCCTAAATGAATTTACATTTATAGATTAAGAAAGAGAAAATTGACATATTGATTACATAAGGTCATCACATTCAAGTGCCTAAAATACTAGAATAGCTCTCCCATTTATTCAACCATTATCTATGTTTATTATATTAGAATTTAAAAATCCTCTTTATGGAAACTTTGTCTTCTTTTTTTTTTTTTTTTTTACAAAAAGATGCAATAATTTTAATTTTATTGTAAACCAACAATTTATAGTTATATAAACTTATGGAGTACACAGTGATGTTATAATCTATGAATACAATGTGGAATAATTAAATCAAACTAGTCAATATATCCATTGCCTCAAATACTTAACATTTTTGTGGTAAGAACATTTGAAATTTACTCTAATATTAACTATAATTACCACATTGTGCAACAGAACTCAAAAAAGGATGACACATTCTTTATAAGATTTTGCATCTTTGACCATCAATGAGATAAAATATCATTTTCAAAATAGCATCCAAACATGAGTGTATTTACCTACATCCTCCAGATCATAATAAATCAAGCTGGTGAACAGAGTAATGATTCACGGTATTTCATGTTTAACAAACTGTTAACAGAGAAAGTTGGTTGAAGAAAGGCATGCGAACATTGTCTTATAAGAATTAGAACCAAGAAGCTCCATAATCATCTGGCATCCATTCAATATTGTATCTGTGGTTACAAATATACATGATAGGAACTCCAGGGATTTTCTGGATTCTTCATTTAAGGTCTCATTTAAGAGAGCCAAATGTGGCCACGAAGTAACATTTGTGCTGAGTTACTCTCTATACTAAACAGTCATCTTCATAGGTTCCTTTGTGTGTGCATGGTAATCGTTCAAATCTTGGATCCTTGGCAATCCTGAAGGCTACTCAATACTTCTGCCTCAATTTCTCAATTTCAGCCATTACGCAGTCAGTTATACAAGGAATGCACTTGGCATATAGACAGTCCATCATTGACTGCACTAAGTCCAGTTTGGCTTTAATGGAAAAGTTGATAAAGTTGGTATCAACCAAGATGT
>CAUYQV010031809.1:0-67740 GCA_963574575.1 Galagoides demidoff | reverse complement strand
CTGCTTACTCTTTTTTGTGGACTTAACATCGCCAGAGCCCAGTTTTATCATCCATAAACGAGGATATACGTAGGTCACTATGAAAGTTTTGAGACAGGCTGCATTACGGTCCATTATTTCACTTTGTATTTTTTGAGACAGAGTCTCACTTTGTCACCCTGGGTAGATGCTGTGGGATCACAACACACAGCAACCTCAAACTCTTGGGCTTAAGCGATTCTCTTGCCTCAGCCCCCCAAGTAGCTGGGACTTCAGGCACCCACCACAGTGCCCGGCTATTTTTTATTATAGTTATTGTTGTTTAGCTGGCAAGTTTCAACTTGCTGGGCTTATCCATGTGGAGAGGGCTTCATTTGTTTTCATCCATGCGCATTTTACATTCCTTGATTTTTGCGTATCTCAAAACTTTTCATAATGACATAAGAGTGAACTGAAGCAGACATTTACTCTTATAATCTTTAATATTTTTAAATTAAATTTTCAATTTTGAGATCTGCACAGGAAGTTGTGGGAAATGATACAAAAGGATTAATTCACAGGGTAGCCTCTTGGAAACCTAAAGAAAAATATCGCAACCAGGATACTGACATGAAGCTGTTAAGATAACAGAACCGGTCGCCAGCACTACAGGAGTCCTCGGGTTTGGCTTTTACAGCCCCCGCACTCCCATTAGCCCCTGGAAACCACTCCTCTGCCCTGTTTCTATGGTCTTGTCATTTCTCTAATGTTCCATCGATGGTAAAACACAGCAGTTCCCTTTCAGGATGGGCTGTTTGCACTTGCTGTAATTCACCTGAGGGTCATCCACCTGGTTGGGTGTATCACCTGCTTGTTTACTTTTGCTGCTAAGTGGTATCCAGGGTGTGGATGTCACACAACTGTTTAGCCATTTACCTGTTGAAGGATACCTGGGTTGTTTCCAGTTTGAGATATTACCGCAGTGCGTATGTATCCAGACAGAACTCTTTCCTCGTTCTCATCGCTTCCATAAGATAGCTTGGGAGACACATGGGGCATTTTAGTCTCATTTAATAGTTGTGAAGACAGGCTTCCTAATGTCACATAGGAGTACACAGTAGGGCAGGCACTCAGATCATCTGAATAAATACACTGTGCTCTTTAACCATATCACTCTGTTCTCTCACATAGGCTAGTTCAACAAATATCTCTGGGGGTAGGACCTACGCCCTGGGGTCACAAAGAAGATAGGACAGTGTCTTTACAGGGTGTAATAGAGTGGTGAGTCAGACATTCAAATAATAAACAGAACAACACATACAGCACAGCAAGATAATTACTGTGATATGCAGGGTGGGACGGGAAGGGAAGATGTGTTGGAATACATGTTTTGGGCAGCTGAGCAAGGTGTGTGTGTCAGCTGGGAACAGGTGTGAGTATGTGGGTGCGCTGCCATGTAGAACAGCTCTGCTGAAGTTTTCAGCCAAGAGTAAATGTTCCCTGAAGGTCATGGTCCCAAGACAAATGCAAGCTAGGACAAAAATATTTTCATTTCTATGACTATTCAAGTTCCAAAAAGACACAGAGCCCTGTTGCAGAGTCTTACAGAAGCACCACTTTACTAAGATAGCCTCTGTGGGAGGAGGGAGAAAGACTGTGTTTGCCAAGCAGACCCAAAGCTCAGATGCTAAGAGATAAAGGAACTCAAACAAACATGTCGTGGCTTAACCATAAGGTCAATTTAGGAAACCCAGTGCTGCTGTCTCGCAGATGTATAGGTGGGGTTGTTAGAGCTGGAGGAGTTGCATGGTGCAAGGTCATGAGAAGCGGCCCCACACTGAGTTGGCTTTGACAGCGGGGATAGTACAGGTTGCTGGCAATTACAGCACTCATGACATGCCCGCCGGGTGCAAAGTGCTTCCCATGTGTTGTTGCCATCTCTGTCTTTCCAGTGTGGAAACAGAGGCCTACAGAGAGGCCAGGGAGTTGTCCAAGATGGCTCAGATGTAAGGAGGAGAGCTGCACATTCAGGGGAACCTGGGAGTGATTGTTTACATCACAGACACCTGGAGAGAGATGGAAAGGTGGAGACAGGGTGGAGACTGGGCATGCTTGGTTAGAGCAGGTGTGTATGGTGACACTGGAGCCACTCAAGGCCAAGTCCCAGGTCTTCACAGCCTGGGGCACATGCCAAGAGCCCTGAAGACACTGAGGACATTGGAAGAACCATCAGACAGGAGGAATGGCACAGGCCAGGGCATAACCAGTGGGCCTGGGCAGATGTGAGGAGGAGGAGCAGGAGGAGAAAGGAGGGAGCTCGGTGGATGCAGGCAAGGGGCTCATCTAGATGTTTTCCAGTCACACTCGACACCCTAAGCTTTGGCCTAGAGCGGGTAACAGCAGGACAAAGAGGTGCTAGCAGGGACCTGCTCAACCCTGACCGTGGTCTGACACACCCTCCTTTCACTGCTGGGGCGACCGTCAGGCCCCTGAGACCCACTCACAGTGCTGGCCTTCCTGAACCTCCCAGCAATGGGCAAATGCAGGCATCCAGAAAGACACACTCTGTCCAGGCCACTGGTGGGCGGCATCCTCCCCCAGGTGTGGACAGTCGTCGGGGCTGGCTGGGTCCACACAGGGTGCCCTGACCCTGCAGTCTCTCCACTCAGGCCCTTCTCTACTCTCCACACAGAAGGGCCCTCTGGCCTCGGCACTCATCCTCCTAATCCACCCCCTGCTCCCCCATGTCCTCCGGTTGATTATCTATTAGCTTTTGGATGACCTTTGTCACCCTGGTCTCTTCAGGGCTTGGCCTTTTAATTCCCTAAAAGCTCCGCTTTACAAATCAGAGCATTGGTTTCTCTATCTAGGCTCTCTGAAGTCCATGGTGGAAGCTTGACCCTGCCTCTGTCCTTGCTTTCCAGGAAAGCTCAGTCTCAATTCTTACCAGCAAGACAGGCTCTGACTTAGGAGTGCAAAAGAAGGAAAGCACAGCCGTGCATGAATGTGCTTTAAAATATCTCGACGCATGATCAGATGGCACTGCGCCTCTCCCACTTGAAACTAACCATAGCTTCCTATCTATTGCTTATAAGATAAAAATCTTCAACGTGGCCCAAAAGAGCCAGAGCAGACGGGTTTTTGCCTTCCTTCCCAGCTGATCATCTGCGTGGGTATCTCAACTGCTGTGCCCCGGCCTGTGTGCTTCCCCTTGAAGGAGCTGTGCTCCCTCCCCAGTGGATGTCCTCTCCCCTTTTCCACACCAGCCTCTTACGCCTCCTTCCTCCAGAAAGCTCCTCTGGACCACCTGGCCTCTGTGTGTCCTCTGGGCGCACCCACATAGGCTGCCTCTCTTCATCACAGGTATTTCTTTTGCTTGTTGGGTTAAGCAGTTGCTCCCTCCCTCCCCCGAGTCTGTAAGCTTCTGGAGAACCAGTATATAGTCCTCTAGTCCTCTTACTCACCACTGGTCTTCACTGGGTGAATAAAGAGACTAGATGGATGAATGGTTGAATGCAAGGATGGTAGTTATTCATTAAAAACCATCTTGCAACTGTAGGTCCCAATCCAATTTTGTCTAAGTGGTCCATGGGCAGATAGATAAAGGCTTAGAAATGGCCAGAATATACAGCTACTTCTTAAGGATGATTAGAGACAGAAAAACGCAATCCTCCTAAGTCGCTTGCTCCCACCCTTTGGAAACTTTACTGTTCAACCTTATTCCTTCAAGAATCTTCTTCTAAAATTCAAGTAATTTGCAGGGACAGTGTGTCTAAACTGAGCACTTGGATTCAACTCCTTCACTTCCAACATGGACAAAACTTACATAGGCTCCCTGGACCCTGAAGAGCTTATTACAATGCCCCCGTGATAGCAGCCTATCGATTTCCTTATCATCTTACCAAGTACAGAAAGAATCATCCTGATGTCACAAACAAATTGGCCACTTGTCCCTTCAATGCTTGGCACCAGGTTCCTGGGGCCAAAATCACTTATCCTGTCTCAAGCTGTGACAACAAAAGTTGTACTGAGCAGGATATTGTCAATGGAAGAGGAACTTTGGACAAGAGACTCTGGCTGAGAGAGCCAGAGGGCACCACATTGCCCTCCTTGCTATGAAGACTAGGGTAAAGGTCTTCGGGAATGGACCAACGCCCACTGGTCTCCTGGAGCACGACCAACAACCCAGCAAACAACTTTATTCTGGGACATGAGATATGCGAGTTCCCAGGTCTTTGCCGTATGTTCTGCCATGAAAAAGCAATGGAAATGCACAGTCACTGAAAATCTAACTCATCAAGTCCAGACCCCAAAAGACTGTGCTTCTTCCTGTTACCTGTGGGTTCTTTGTTTTCTCCTAAAACAGTGGTTCTCAACCTGTGGGTTGTGACCCACAGGAACTGTATTAAAGGGTTACAGCATTAAGAAGGTTGAGAACCACTGTCCTAAAATAATTATAGACAAATAAACTGTGACTTTCCAAAAACGAAAAAAACAACCACAAATAATTCTAGGAGCATTCAATCCTCATGAAGTACACTTTGGGCTGCTGAACCGACAGTTGAGCTATGGAGATCAGGGGAGTAGGATGGGAAAGCCAGGGAGAGGAGGAGGGAGAGAGAAACGGAGAGGCCAGGAGGTGGCAGGCACTTTGGATGAGGCCCTGCGTGGGAAGCCGGGGCCTCAGAGGCTGGCAGCTCCACAGCTTTGCAAGTTCTGATCCTTTTACTTTCACGCCTCATGATCCAGCAAAAAAGTCATTTCATGGTTTTGACGCCCTGTCCCACCACGGCTCTGTGCCTGAAGGAGCAAAGATACAACATCAAACGAACAGGAGAGATTTCAGAAGTAAATAGACCACATGGACATAAGGACTGGGCGTTTAGAATGTGATGTGTCCATCCATGGAGAAAGCTTCATTTATTCATTCATTTAGTCTTTCATAAAATGTGACTGAGTGTCTACCAAGTGCCAGGCACGGTCCAGACACTGGAAATACAAAATAAACGGGCAGACATTGTTTTCACCCCTGTGGAATAGTAGGAACTTCCCCCAAGGGCTTTTCCAAAACAAGGCATGCATGCTCAGGCTCCCACAGCTCACAACTGCCCCAAAATGATGGGATGGGGAACTTCAGAAAGTGGAGGAGTAGACTGCATTTCTGGGAGGTGCAGAAAGCGTTAATGGGGAAAGGAAACAGTATTCATCTTTCCCATCTATTCTCATTTGTGGTAACAGGGCACAGGAGGAGAAAATAGGGATGTGGGTTAGATGCAGGACTCCAGGAAATGCCTTCACTGTGGTTTGTGACATGCTGCTGGCCTGATGGCAGCCTGGGGCTTTGAAGCTTTGCTGCACATGGGGAAAATCTGTGCACCTGAAATGGAGGGGTTTTTTTAAAAATTATTTTTATTTTATTTTATTTTTTTATTGAATGGTAACTATGTACATTAATGCACTTCTGGGGTACGAAATGGAGGGTTTGGGTGGTACCTGTGGCTCAAGGAGTAGGGCGCCAGCCCCATATGCCAAGGGTAGCAGGTTCAAACCCAGCCCTGGCCAAAAGAAAAAACAAAAAAACCCCCAAAAACGAAATGGAGGGTTTAACTGGCTGGTGACAGGGGCATCAGCTAAATCTGCTGCGTCTCATTTCCTTTATTTCCCTTTGTTCCTGAGACCCAATCTCTACGCTTCTCCAGTCACGGAAGAGCCGGAATCTTCACATCCTAGCCTGCTACCTTGAATAAAGTTCCTTTTATTCCTTCCCTTACATTTATTACACCTCCTCCCTTCACCCCAGGCCATTACAGAGGGTACATACAAAATAAAGCTATTCTTTTTAATAACAGCTACATAATCTCTTTTCTAAAACTCGGCTCTGAAAAGTCAATATTCCTCGATTGGTAATTTCCCATAATGTGGTTAGTTTAACAAAATGAAATTTGAAAAACCAAACTATTTGTGAGAACAATTGCATTCTTACAAGTTCTCCTTAATTTCCTACTCTTCGATATTTCTTAGACTTTTTCACGTCCTGCCTCATTATTGGCTAAGTGACAAAGCCAGAAAAGGCTGGTCTTGAACCATTTGGGAAGAAAGGTGGAATTAGGGGTGTCTTTACTGTGAGTGAGAGGATTGATTTGAGTGAGCTGAATCCGAGTCAAGAAAGGGATGGGACAGGGATGAGGCTTGTCTGCAGATGGAGACGACTCAAGGCCTGGCAGTGTCCCACCACAGGAGTCAAAAGGGCCTGGCTCCTTCACCCTCCCACCCTGCCCATTAGGAGAAAGGCAGGGGTGGAGCTGGAGGGACAGGCTGTTTGGGAAAGGAGTCCAGGAGTGGTGTGGCGCTCTGTTTTGCACTCCCCTTCTTGGTGAAAAGGAACAGCTTTCGAAAGAGCTGTCTGTAGAGGTTGCCTGTGCCCCCTCGCCAGCTCACGCCCACCTGGCATCTGTGCACAACTAGCTCCCTAGTGACCTCACATGGTCAGCTCTGAGGGCCACTTTGGATCCTGCTCTGCTGGACACGCTTGTCTGAGCTCCTTGAAACGCTGCTCTCTCATGATCATCTGAGCATCTCTCTTGGTGTCTGGGATGCTGCAGGGCCCTGGGTTTGCTCCTCTGCCTGACTGCTCTCCTCCATTCTCCTCTGCAGGCCTCCACTCCACCCTGTCCCCCTAGGCGCTGGACACCCCCAAGGCCTGCTCCTCCATCCTCTTCTAGTATCTATCCACTCTCTCTTTAAGTAGTTTCATTTATCAACAGTTCCCCTGGGATGTCTCACAGCAACCCACATTCCGATGTGAAGACAGAGCTTTTGCAGCCCTCCTCCAGCTCAAATCTGAGCCTCCCCACTCCTCTTTGTCTAAGAGCTACCATCATCCTCCTGGCTACTAAAGGCCCCATCCCTGGTACTGGCCTAGACTCCTCACATTTCTGTTCACCTCTGTCCAACCCAGTAGCAAGTTCTATCAGCTGTATTTCAAAATACCTCAGGTATGTGCTGATCTCTCTTGTCTCCACAGCAACTATCCGGGTCAAAGCCACAGTCAGGTTTCACGTGGCTAACGGCAGCAACTTCCCCCCGCCCCCCACTTGTCCCACAGGTTTTCCACAAAGTATTCTTTGAAAGGCAGATTATGTCACTTCCCTATGCAAAATTCCTCCGTGATGTTCCATTGCCCCAAAGGTAAAGGCCCACAAGGTCCTGCCTGTTCTGGCTCCTCTCGACTTCACAACTTTGTCCCATGACCGGCTCCTGCTCTCACTGGCACCAGTCACACGGATGTTGTGGAAACACACAAAGATTTTCCTGTCCTGGGGCCTTTGCAGTCTCTTTCCCTGCCTGGACCATTTTCTCATCATTTATGACTCAGCCTAGATGCCGTCTCCCCAGAAGACATGCTTTCTCACACTCGGTTATTTTGCTCCAGGTACAAATCGCCACTTGCAATCACTTATTTGTCTAACTGTTTACTGCATCTCACATGAGACCATCAGCACCCCAAGGACAGGACTAACAGCATCTGTCCCCTTCTCCATTTATCCTTGATTAGCAGAAGACTGGGCAGATAATATGTGTTTAAGGAATGGTTTTCAAATGAATGTATAAAAATATCATCAGTGGGTGGGGCACGGTGGCTCATGCCTGTAATCCTAGCACTCTGGGAGGTCAAGGCAGGTGAATATCTTGAGCTCAGGAGTTTGAGATCAGCCTGAGTAAGAGTAAGATCCCATGTTTACTAAAAATAGAAAAAATTAGCTGGGTGTTGTTTGTAGGCACCTGTAATCCCAGCTACTTGAGAGGCGGAGGCAAGAGAATCTCTTGAGCCCAGGATTTTGAGGTTGCTATGAGCTATGACACCACAGTACTCTACTGAGGGCAATAAAGTGAAACTCTGTCTAAAAAAAAAAAAAGCATCGGTGATAACTAACATTACTCCAATCAGGGCTCCAATCTTGAGTACTTAACTACAAATAGTTTTTGTTGGAGAAACTTTTTTTTTTAATATCTAAATGATCTGGAATTGGGATCATGTTATCACTTAAGAGTCATCAAAGAATCCCATGCGGTATGAATTTGCAAATAGAACAAAGCTATATTCCTTTAGGAGGCATCAGAGGACAGAAAGCTTAATGGCAACACTATTTCCTACTGCAATCAAAGATGCTCCCAGAAAGTAGGATATAAACAGAATATTCTTTTTTTTTTTCTTTGAGACAGATTCTCACTTGGTTGCCTCAGTCTAGAGTGCAGTGGCATCATAGATCACAGCAACCTCAAACTTGTCGGCTCAGGTGATCAATCCTCTTGTCTCAGACTCCTCATTATTTGGGACTACAGGTACCTGCCACAATGCCCACCTAGTGTTTCTATATTTGGTAGAGATTGGATCTGGCTCTATGCTCAGGCTGGTCGCAAACTCAGCTCAGGCAATCCATCTGCCTCAGCCTCCTACTTAGAGTGCTAGGATTATAGGCATGAGCCACCGTCTGGCCTAAACAGAATATTCCTGAAGTGTATTTGGAAACTCTGCATTGGAATTTATATCAATATGTGACAAAGCAAATAAGTGAAGATATAAATGGAGATTTTTCTTTTGAAAACAAAACTATAACATGGGCCAGGCCAAGGTGGCTTACATCTGTAATCTTAGTACTCTGGGAGGCCAAGATAACTTGAGCTCATGAGTTCGAGACCAGTCTGAGAAAAATAGTGACACTTCATTTCTAAAAGTAGCAAGGTGTTGTGGCAGGTGCCTATAGTCCCAGCTACTCTGGGCTGAGGCAAGAGGATCACTTGAAACCAAGAGTTTGGGGTTGCTGTGAACTATGATGCCATGGCACTCTACTGAGGGTGACAAAATAAGACTGTCTCAAAAAAAAAAAAACTTGCTGTCAACAAACACATTCAGTCCCTGGTCACTCCTCACCTCCATCCCTCCCACCAAAAAACCAAGAAATTATTTTTAAAAACTCCTTCAAAGTTAAGG
Organism: Galagoides demidoff; assembly: GCA_963574575.1. Lineage (NCBI taxonomy): Eukaryota > Metazoa > Chordata > Mammalia > Primates > Galagidae > Galagoides > Galagoides demidoff. Next base: position 58,790 of record CAUYQV010031809.1, on the reverse strand, counting down.
AGGAGTTGCAATCCTTTGAAGGTAAAGTCTGAGGAGATATTTGGAGTATCTCCCTTGATTCTCTACCAGTAGAAGGTGAGAAAGAGGGTGTTGGATGACTGCAACATTTTCAAAAAAATACGTTCACCATTCAAAAGTGAAACCATTCAGCCCCTTTGTTTTTTAAAATGGAACTCTGAGAAAAGATCAAATCCTATTACTTTATTTTCAATTACTTTTGATTAAAGGTTCTTCATTTTATGTAGTTTTTTGCTTATTTTTCAACACTTTGTTTTTATTTATTTATTTATTTATTTTTTGAGACGGAGCCTCAAGCTATCCCCCTGGGCAGAGTGCCATGGCATCACAGCTCATAGCAACCTCCAACTCCTGGGCTCAAGCAAGTCTCCTGCCTCCGCCTCCCAAGCAGCTGGGACCACAGGCGCCCGCCACAACGCCCGGCCATTTTTTGGTTGCAGCCATCATTGTTGTTTGGCGGCCCTGGGCTGGGGATTCGAACCCGCCACCTTAGGTGTATGTGGCTGGCGCCTTAGCCCGTTGAGCCACAGGCGCCGAGCCAGCACCCTACTCCTTGAGCCACAGGCACCGCCAGTTCTCCCTTTTCTTAAGCTCAGTGTTCTGTGCATTTGATTAGATGACCTCTTAGTCTAAGTGCCCATTTCTGTCTCCTAAAGAACAACCATTCACCAGGTCTGCCCTGTCTGATATGTGTCTGGAGGCTCAGCTGGTACCTGTCCCTATCCTCTCTGTCTCCAGGATTGTGCACCTGTGCTTGCGCAAGGCTGACCAAAAGCTGGTGATCATCAAGCAGATCCCAGTAGAACAGATGACCAAGGAAGAACGGCAGGCAGCCCAGAATGAGTGCCAGGTACTCAAGCTGCTCAACCACCCCAATGTCATTGAGTACTATGAGAACTTCCTAGAGGACAAGGCCCTCATGATCGCCATGGAATATGCACCAGGTGGGTCAACCTCCTTGTAGTGGCCTGGCTGCGGTGGCCTCCCACTTCCAAGACAAACAGATCAGCCAGCTTCTCCTCCTTAGAATGGCCTTTCTGCTAAGTGTCAAAATTACAGAATTCTGGCTTGCTACCTGTAGCACAGTGGTTACGGCACCAGCCACATACACCTGTGTTGGCAAGTTTGAACCTGGCCTGGGCCAGCTAAACAACAGTGACAACTGCAACAAAAAATTGCTGGGTATTATGGCGGGTCCCTATAGTCCCGGCTACTTGGGAGGCTGAGGCAAGAGAATCACTTAAGCCTAAGAGTTTGAGGTTGCTATGAGCTGCTATGCCATGGCACTTTACTGAGAGCAACATAGTGAGACTGAAAAAAAAAAGAAAAAAGTGCAGAGTTCTGACCAGAAGTGGTGGCTCTCGCCTGTAATCCTAGCACTATGGGAGGCTGAGGCTGGGTAGATTGTTTGAGCTCAGGAGTTGAAGACCAGCCTGAGCAAGAGCGAGAACCCATCTCTACTAAAACCAGAAAAACTGGGGCAGTGCCTCTGGCTCAAGGAGTAGGGTGCTGGCCCCATATACCGGAGGTGGTGGATTCAAACCCAGCCAAAAGCTGCAAAAAAATAAAGAAATAAAAGTAAAACCAGAAAAACTAGTTGGACATGGGAGTGCATGCTTGTAGTCCCAGCTACTTGGGAGGCTGGGGCAACAAGATTGCTCAAACCCAAGAGTTTGAGGTTGCTGCAAGCTATGATGCCATAGCACTCTACCTACAGTGACAGAGTAAGATGCTATCTCAAAAAACCTCCCCCAAACCAGCCTGAACAAGAGTGAGACCCCATCTTTACTAAAAATAGAAAAGCTAGCTGGGCATTGTGGCAGGCACCTGTAATCTCACTACTCGGGAGGCCTAGGCAAGATGGTTGCTCAAGGCCAAGAGTTTCAGGTTGCTATGAGCGATGATACCATGGCATTCTACCCAGGGTGACAGAATGAGACTTTGTCTCCAAAAAACAAAAACAAAAACAAACAGGGAAGCACCGTGGCTCAGTAAGTAGGGCGCCACCCCATATGCCAAGGGTGGTGGGTTTGAACCCAGCCCCAGCCAAACTGCAACAACAACAAAAAAATAGCTGGGCATTGTGGTGGGCACCTATCGTCCCAGTTACTCAGAAGGCTGAGGCGAGAGAATCACCTAAGCCCAAGAGCTGGAGGTTGCTGTGAGCTGTGACATCACAGCTCTCTACTGAGGGCAACAAAGTGAGACTTTGTCTCTAAAAAAAAAAAAAAAGAAAGAAAAACAAAAAAAGAAGTACAGGCTTGGCGCCTGTGGCTCAAATGGCTAAGGTGCCAGCCACATACACCTGAGCTGGCGGGTTCGAATCCAGCCAACTGCCTGGGCCTGCCAAACAACAATGATGGCTGCAACCAAAAAATAGCCAGGCATTGTGGCAGGCACCTGTAGTCCCAGCTACTTGGGAGGCAGAGGCAGGAGACTCGCTTGAACCCAGGAGTTGGAGGTTGCTGTGAGCTGTGATGCCACAGCACTCTACCCAGGGCGACAGCTTGAGGCTCTGTCTCAAAAAAATAAAAATAAATAAATACAGAGTTCTAGACCCAGTTCTCTGACTAACCCTGGCTGGCCCTTTGCCCTTACCAGTCTCAGGGTGCCCTGTTTCATAGGAGAGGGCTTGTCCTAGGTGTAAGAAAGCCCAGATCTTGATTAATTCCTTGGCCACAGGTGGCACCCTGGCTGAGTTCATCCAAAAGCGCTGTAATTCCCTGCTGGAGGAGGAGACCATCCTGCACTTCTTTGTGCAGATTCTGCTTGCACTGCATCACGTACACACCCACCTCATCCTGCACCGGGATCTCAAGACCCAGAATATCCTCCTTGACAAACATCGCATGGTTGTCAAGATCGGTGACTTTGGCATTTCCAAGATCCTCAGCAGCAAGAGCAAAGCCTACACGGTGCCTGGGCATGGAGGGGACTTCCAGGGTGCTAGAGGTCTTGAGGGCCAAGGCTATTCTATATCCCGCCTTTCTTCCCTCTCCCACATATCACTTGGCCCCTCGGTGGTCCTATGGAAGGAATCCCTTTGCCTTCCTTTGAGGAGAAGCTATTCCCAAGTGAGCCTGTGGAGAGAGCCCCTGGTCCTCCCTCCCCCCAGGGCTGTGATGCAAGCTCTCCTCCTGCAGGTGGTGGGTACTCCATGCTACATCTCCCCTGAGCTGTGTGAGGGCAAGCCCTACAACCAAAAGAGCGACATCTGGGCCCTGGGTTGTGTCCTCTATGAGCTGGCCAGCCTCAAAAGAGCCTTTGAGGCTGCGGTGAGTATAGGAACCCTTAAGGGGATAAATCTCTACTGTCCTTCCCCAGCAACCCTCCGCTCCAATTTCTGGGTTCCTTTTCCAAGGCTGAGTCCTGTTTCTCCTTCTTCAGACTGGTGGGTTACCCCAGCATAGGGATGTGGCTCGGTCAGACCGTGGATTTCTGAGGAGGGTAGGCCTTGGCTTCTTCATGAGACTTAGGTCTTCTGAGGGGAAAGCTATGGGTCTTCCATCAGATTAGGGAGCAAGACTTGCTTTCCCAGCACCCTTAGTTTTCTGAGGACACAGCTGTAACTCTCCTATCAGAGTAGGGAGTCTGAAAGAAAGCAGGGTATAATTTTTTAAAAATTAATTAATTATAAAAGGAAAGAAAAAAGCAAGGTTTGACTCTTCTGTCTTCTATCTGGGAGTCCCCCCATCAGACTGAAGTCACCTGAGAGCAGAGCTGTTATTTTTTTTTTAATTTTTTTTTTTGTTTTTGAGACAGAGCCTCAAGCTGTCACCCTGGGCAGAGTGCTGTGGCATCACAGCTCACAGCAATCTCCAACTCCTGGGCTCAAGCGAGTCTCCTGCCTCTGCCTCCCAAGTAGCCGGGACTACAGGCGCCCGCCACAATGCCTGGCTATTTTTTTTGGTTGTAGCGTCATTGTTGTTTGGCAGGCCCCGGCTGGATTTGAACCCGCCAGCTCAGGTGTATGTGGCTGGCACCTTAGCCACTTGAGCCACAGGTGCCGAGCCGAGCAGAGCTGTTATTACTCAACAGACCAGGGGCTAGGGCTTCCCTCACCTCCCCAGTCCCCTAATTTGACACCTTTGCAGAACCTGCCAGCGCTGGTGCTAAAGATCATGAGTGGCACCTTTGCACCTATCTCTGACCGGTACAGCCCTGAGCTACGTCAGCTTGTCCTGAGTCTACTCAGCCTAGAACCTGCACAGCGGCCACCACTGAGCCACATCATGGCACAGCCCCTCTGCATCCGGGCCCTCCTCAACCTCCACACTGATGTGGGCAGTGTCCGCATGCGCAGGCCTGTGCAGGGAGTGGGAGGCAGTCGTGGGTGGTAGGGTGAGGGCACCCAGTGGCAGCACAGGAAGCCTGGGGCAGAAGGCACTTGGGGTGAATCCTCTATTCCTAAGATTAGGAATACTGGGAGGGTCCATTACCTGAGGCCCCCCATCTGACCTGTAGGTCGGAGAAGTCCCTGGCTACTGGACCTCCCATATCCCCTGGCAGCACAGGAAGCAGGACCACCAGTGCCCGCTGCAGAGGTAAGTGGGGAGGGCCAGCAGGTCCCTGCGGAGGCCACTCTGTTCCCACCAGTTTAATAGGCCTGATGCACTGTTCCCGTAGGTGTCCCTCGGGGACTTGTGAGGCCTGCCATACCACCGCCTCTGTCCTCGGTGTATGCCTGGGGTGGCGGGTTGGGCGCCCCCCTCCGGCTGCCTATGCTCAACACAGAGGTGGTGCAGGTGGCAGCTGGGCGAACGCAGAAGGCCGGTGTCACGCGCTCTGGGCGCCTCATCCTGTGGGAGGTGAGCAGGCTGGGGTGGGTCTGGACAGGAGGGGTGAGGGGTCCACAGGAAGGTTGGGTGCTCAGGCACTGTTGGCTCCCTCTCTGCAGGCCCCGCCCCTCGGTGCGGGTGGGGGCCCACTCCTCCCCGGGGCAGTGGAGCTGCCACAACCCCAGTTCGTCTGCCGTTTCCTGGAGGGCCAGTCGGGCGTGACCATCAAGCACGTGGCCTGCGGGGACCTCTTCACTGCCTGTCTAACCGGTGAGCCTATGGGAACCTGCTATGAAAAGGCCCCACAGAGCAACTTCCTTCTTTGCAAACTGCTCACATAATTAATGCTCCTTCTACTAGTTATTGCTTCTGCCTGCTAACTTTTGAGATATACTTATGCAATCTTTTTTACCTTACTCAATAGGCCTGGCAAGGTAGTTATTATCCCCACTGGACAGATGGGGAAGCTAAGGCACAGAGAGGCTGTCACTCCATTCTTCCAGCCCTAGCACCCATCTGTTTTTTTGTGTATGTGACAGTTTCATTCTTTTGCCCTCAGTAGAGTGCGGTGGAGTCATAGCTCACAGCAACCTCAAACTCCTGGGTTGGAGTGATCCTCTTGCCTCAGCCTCCTTAGTAGCTGGAACTACAGGCACCCACCACTACACCTGTCTAATTATTCTATTTTTAGTAGAGATGAGGTCTTGCTCTTGCTCAAGCTGGATCCCCAACTTTGTCTTGCTGCTCTAACCCTGGGTGGACTGGTCTATCTGGAAAAAGAGTTTAACTTCTCTCCCTGCTATCTTTACTGCCCTCCTGTCTGCCTGAGACCGAGGCATCATTATGACTTTTGGCAGTGGCAGCAATGGGTGCCTAGGCCACGGCAGCTTCACCGACATCAGCCAGGTGGGTGTCCCATGAAGGGGTGATGGCAGAGAGCTGTCTCTAGGTTGGAGGCAGGGGAGTTCCCCGCAGCTGCAGGTTCCTCTTAACTCCTGGGCTGTACCTGCTCTGAGCCACATCAAACAACTACAGAAATACCAGGCTTCCCCAACTTTGGGGGGTTAAAGTCAGCTACCTCAGGAGAACTGGCAGCCTCTAGTAGGCCTTGAGGCCACGTAGTTACTTCCAGACCCCTTGTCCTGTTGACTTATTTTCTCCTCCTCTCTAGCCTACCATTGTGGAGGCCCTGCTGGGCTATGAGATGGTACAGGTGGCTTGTGGGGCCTCTCATGTGTTGGCCCTGTCCACTGAGCGAGAACTGTTTGCCTGGGGCCGTGGAGATGGCGGTAAGCTCCCTACCCTTTTGTTCCAGCCTTTCAGCCCCATCTTACCACATTCTCAGCCATTATTTATTTCCCTTTTCACTCATGTTCCAGCCAATGGCCCATTCTCTCCTCACTCTTTACGCTTAAATTCTACTCAACTATTTTGTGTCCACCCTGTCCTGGGTGCTAAGATGAAATGAAAAAGATGTGGATTCCTGGGCAGTGCATGTGACTCAGTGAGTAGGGTGCTGGCCCCATGTACTGAGGGTGGTGGATTCAAACCCAGCCCTGGCCAAACTGCAATAAAAAATAGCCAGGCATTGTGGTGGGCGCCTGTAGTCCCAGCTACTGGGTGGTGGTGGGGGCTGAGGCAGGAGAATTGCCTAGGCCCAGGAGTTGGAGGTTACTGTCAGGTGTGACACCACAGCACAGAGGGTGATAAAGTGCGACTGTCTCTAAAAAAAAGATGTGGATTCCTTCAGGTGTTTATGATGTAAAGAGAGAGATTTCATTAATCCAATATGTATTGAGGCCCTCTCTGGGTTGGACATCAGGCTGAGTACTGAAAGTGGAGATGACATGGGTAGGTGCCTGTCCTCCTGGAGAACACAGTCCAGTCCAGGGAGAGGTTAACACAGCTCCAGCATGCTAGAGGATGGATAACATCAGGGCTACACCCAAGGCTTAGGAGGTATGGGAACTCAGGGAGCAGAAGTGTCACCTGGAGGAGATAGAGGTACTATCTGAATAGGGCTTTAAGGGAAGAGGAGGATTTTGAGCAGCAGAGGAGCCTAGGAAAGGCATTTCAGGCTGAGAAAACAGTCTTCATTTAAGCCCAGTCTTTTTTTTGTAGAGACAGAGTCTCACTTTTTTTTTTTTTTTGAGACGGAGCCTCAAGCTATCCCCCTGGGTAGAGTGCCAAGGTATCACAGCTCATAGCAACCTCCAACTCCTGGGCTCAAGCAAGTCTCCCGCCTCCGCCTCCCAAGCAGCTGGGACCACAGGCGCCCGCCACAACGCCTGGCCATTTTTTGGTTGCAGCCATCATTGTTGTTTAGCGGGCCCGGGCTGGGGACTTGAACCCGCCACCTTAGGTGTACGTGGCTGGCGCCTTAGCCGATTGAGCCACAGGTGCCAAGCCCAGAGTCTCACTTTATTGCCCTTCACACAGTGCCATGGTGTCACACAGCTCACAGCAACCTCTAACTCCTGGGCTTAGGTGATTCTTTTGCCTCAACCTCCCAAGTAGCTGGGACTACAGGCACCCGCCACAACACCTGCCTATTTTTTTGTTGCAATTTGGCCGGGGCTGGGTTTGAACCCACCATCCCCAGCATGTGGGGCCGGTGCCCTACTCCCTAGGCCACAGGCGCTGCCCAAGCCCACTCTTTTTTTTTTTTTTTTTTTTTTTTTGAGCGTCTCAAGCTGTCACCCTGGGTAGAGTGCCATGGTGTCATAGTTCACAGCAACCTCCAACTCAGGCTCAAGCCATCCTCTTGCCTCAGGTTTTCTATTTTCAGTAGGGATGGGGTCTTGCTTTTGCTCAGGCTGTTCTCAAACTTGTGAGTTCAAGCAATCCACCTGCCTCAGCCTCCCAGAGTGCTAGGATTACAGGTGTGAGCCACTGCACCTGGCCATTTATGCCCATTCTTGGTGGGCCCTCTTCATCTGGGCATCACTACCCCTAAAACTCAAACTAACCTCATCCGGGTTTCTTCTTATAGGCAGGCTGGGACTAGGCACCAGGGAATCCCACAGCTGCCCTCAGCAAGTGCCCATGCCCCCAGGACAGGAAGCCCAGCGGGTTGTATGTGGCATTGACTCCTCCATGATCCTCACTGTGCCTGGCCAAGCCCTGGCCTGTGGAAGCAACAGGTAAATAGGTGCATCAGGATGACTAGCTGCCCCCTTGCCCTCCGTGATGGTTAATGTTTCACCTTCACCATTGCACACCTTCTACCAAAGACCTGATGAGAATGCTGCTCAACCCATAGTGGGATCTGCCTCTTGGTGCACCACTTCCTGTCCAGATAGGTTGGGGCTGAGCCAGCAGTCTATACAAAATGTCAGTGGATTTGGCTTCTGATTGTGCCTTCAGGTTCAATAAACTGGGCCTGGACCACCTCTCCCTGGGGGAGGAGCCTGCCCACAACCAGCAAATGGAGGAGGCCCTGAGCTTCACACCACTAGGCTCTGCACCCCTGGACCAGGTAGCCCTGCTAAGTGTGGACTTGGGTACTGCTCATTCAGCTGTTGTTACTGGTGAGTAGGACCTGGGTGCAGGAGGCCAGAGGAGAACTCACCTGACCTCCTTGGTACCTCCACTGAAGCACCCCAATCCTTTCTTTCCTCTTTCTCTGGCCTCCAGTCTCTGGTGACTGCTACACATTTGGCAGCAATCAGCACGGGCAGTTAGGCACCAATGCTCGCCGGGGCAGCCGAGCACCCTGTCAGGTCCAAGGCCTTGAGGGTATCAAGATGGCAATGGTGGCCTGTGGGGATGCCTTCACTGTAGCCATCGGAACAGGTGAGGTTGAGCATGGTGGGGGCAGACAGAGCCAGGCGCAGTAGGGGTAAATGTGCTCAGGGCCACTGGATTCAGCAACCTCCTATTTGGGCCATTTGGGCACTCTGGGAGTAAAGCTGCTTGCTTAGATGTGCCCCTATCCCATTTCCCTCTGTGGGATTCTCTTTGGCAGAAGGTGAAGTGTACTCTTGGGGCAAAGGGGCTAGAGGCCGACTGGGAAGGAGGGATGAAGATGCTGGACTCCCCCGGCCAGTACAGCTGGATGAGACACATCCTTACACAGTGACTTCTGTGTCCTGTTGCCATGGAAACACTCTGCTGGCTATTCGCCGTGAGTTATAACTTTTCCCACCTCACCACACAAGTGCTAACCCAGATGGCCCCTGCCCATACTCCCTTCCCCAGAGTTCACAGTCCAAATCACCAAAAACATATTTAGCCTCCAGATGAAAGAAAGCAGAAGCTGTGGGATAAAACCCTGTGAGCTTCCTGCATGGGGAGAGCAAGAGTGAGTGCTTCTTGCAGGGCTGCCTCCACTGCTCCCCAAGGCTTGAATGCATTATTTCTCCTGCTCCCTTTGTCTACTTGACTTTGAACCTCTATTTCAGGCCTGGCAGGTCTAGAATCCAGAATCCAGTGGGGGTGGAGGTGGGTGATGCTTGCTACAGGCGCTGGGAGGCTGCAGGGGTTTCTCTTTGGTACCCTCCAGCGCTCACAGATGAGCCAGTCCCCCCATGAGGCATCTGGATACACCTCTGGACCATCCTGATATTGCTTCTCCTCTGAATGTTCTGACAAGTGCAGGTGCCTGAGGCAGCTCCCCGGATTGTGTCATCAATGGGGTATAAGGGCCAGTGAAACCCCTGCTCAGCTTTTGACTCTGGATATGGAAACCTCAACCCACTCTGTTCCACTAACACCCCTTTTCCTTTCCTACTCCTTCCCTTAAGTCAGTGTCCCCAGGGTCCAGCCTGGCTAAAGCTGGAAGCTACACCTAGTCTTTGCTAACAGGATGGTCTTCAGAGCCTTGGCAAAAAAAGGCTGAAAGCAACTGTGGCTCCACCCAGAGCTGCCCTTTCCCCCAGCCCAGTTAGGAAATAAGTCTGACCACCACCAGGAGATGGCTCCCAGCTTTGGAGCAGGGCAAGCCAGGGCCTGCCTGGACTGGCCATTAAGCCCGCCTAGTTTCTGTACTGCCTGAGGCAGTGAGGTCCCAGGGAGCTCTGCCACAGCCCCACCCCTTTAGCCGGGGCAGAGACTTGCACTACGTTTTTTAGCATTCCTTCTCCTGAAAGAGTGCAGGGGCCACTGAGTCTCGACAGCAGAGAGGACTCTGGCTGAAAGTTGCCCCTTACCCCATGCTTTTCCCCATAAGCAGGTTGGGGGGAAATGTATCTGGTTGGACCAGACCAGTTTCCCAGAGAACTAGAAGTAACGCCAATAAAAATATCAGCTGCCTGCTCGGAGCGCAGACTCTTAAGAGGTGTGGGTGGCGTCCAGGCACCCCAGGACTGGGCTGGGCCCGACCTCGGTTACAAGGCTGAGGCGGAGGGAGGAATGTGGGCGCAGCCCGAGGCTGGGCCCGAGGTTCTTTTGGCCTAGTGCCCAGCCCGGCCTCCTCGCCCCGGCCAGGCTCCCCGGATCTGGTTGCCAGGCTTCGGCTGCCTAGCACCTGGAAGCTGGGGCCCCGGTCCCTGGGTGGCATGGGCTCCTGAAGCCAAGCTATTGACTCCCAAGAAGCAAACCTTTGTGGCTCGGCTAGTCCCCCTGCCTGACGCGCATTCCCCTGAGGTCCTCCGTCCCACCCAGCGCCAGACCCCACCCCCATCTCTGGGGAGAAACGGAGCCACGATTTCTGTCCCTTGGGGAAAAGAAGCCCCAGCTTCCGGGAGCAGACTAGCCTGACTCACTTTCGCGGCCCCGGGAGAGTCGGGCCGCATCCGGACCCCAAAGCCGAGAGCTCGCGGGGTGGGCGGGTCCCGCTGTCGGGCACTAGGGCCGCGCGGGCGCGGCTCCGCCCCCTCTTCCGGCGAGAGGGCTCGCGAGCCCGGTCCTGCCGCGGCAGCCAGTGGGCTTCGCCCGGAGCCGGAGCGCGGCCGGAGCTAGGCGCGGGCTGTGGGGCCGCCGCGTGCCCGGCCCCGCTTGCCCGGCCCCGCTTGCCCGTGCCCGCCCCTCGCCCGCCGGCCCGCCATGCCCGGCTTCGACTACAAGTTCCTGGAGAAGCCCAAGCGACGGCTGCTATGCCCGCTGTGCGGGAAGCCCATGCGCGAGCCCGTGCAGGTTTCTACCTGCGGCCACCGCTTCTGCGACACCTGCCTGCAGGAGTTCCTCAGGTGCGGGTCGAGGGGAGCAGGGAACGCAGGCGGCGGAGGTGGGGGGCACCGCATGGGGAGGGGCTCAGGCCTGAGGCAGGGCGGGCCTTTGTTTGCGCCGGGACCCATGACCTCAGGGGCGCCCACCGTGACGTCAAGGGGAGGGGTGATGTCAGGCCGGAGGGAGTACCCCACACACTACTGCGTAGGGTCCCAGATCCCACCTGCCGCGTACCAGGTCGGAAGAATGCGAGGTCTTCCCGCGGGGTAGAGATGGGAAAGAGGCCCTCCCTGACCCGTGGCCGGCCCTTCCCCCTCACCTGCGCTCGAGAGCGGCCTTATCCTTGAACTTTGAGTCCTTCAGAGGACAAAACCCTCTCGTGTGCGACACTTTCAGCCTCCAGAGTTTTCACCCGTCTAACCTCTTCAGGTTCTTCGAACGTTCTGAGAGCGGCAGCTATTGTTCTCCCATTTCACAGATGATGAAATGAGATTCAAAGAAAGGCTGCGACTGGCCCAGGGTCACACAATTACTTGAAGGCTTAGTTGGGATTTCAGCCCAGGCTGTTAGTGATCACACAATAGAGCGAGGATTCTGACAGTACAATCCTCTCCTGAAGCCGAACTCCTCTGGGCGTCTCTCCTTTCTCCCCGGGATCTAGAGTAAGGCGGGTGGTCAGTAAATTCATTCAGGAGAGGATCACACCCTCGTTGATACTGAATGCCCCCTGCCCTCTCAGGACCCTAGATCACCCTTTGGCTCTTGGGCATCCATCACGTTTCAGGGTGCCCTATACAGCCTGTGTCTCCAGCCCACGCGGGGAACTGCTTAGGCCCGGGTGTGGGGAGGAAAATGAGAGAACCTCCGCTCCTGGGAGGGTCGTGCCCTGGAGCGCAGGCGAAGACGGGCTCAGCCACTGTCAGGAGCCTGTTGGCTGTCGAAGAGGATCAAGAGGATCAGGCGGGGAGAGCATCCTGGGGGCTTCTGCCTTCAGTGTTCCCTCTTCCTCCCTCCCTCTCTCCTTCTTTCCCTCCCTCCCTCCGGTCCTCTGCAGCCCTAGCTGGCGGAAATCTCAGCAGGCCCTTTGTTTTCTGTTCCTCACAGTCTGAGCTGGCTCCTGCCCTCACATATGCTCCTGCACAAGCTGCTGTGCTGCCCCCTCCTCCCTTTCCCTCACCCTCCACCCTCCTCCTCCCTCCTCCCTACAGTGTACACATTTACTCCCCTACAGACACACAGTCCCATTGTCTCCTCCACTGCTCTTCCCCGGCCCTCTGGTTTCCAGATGAGGCCAGCTGAGCCACTCCCCCCACCCCCCACCCCACCTCACAGCTGACCCACCCTGACTGCCTCAGGGAAGGAGCTGGGAGGGGGCTGTCAGGCTCCTTTCCCTACACCTCCCCTCCCCTAGGCCCACTCTGGTAGGCTTTGGCCCCTCCCCCTCCCGGAAATCCCCTCTTCCTCTCCTGTATCCCCCTCCCCCATACTGTCTTCTTCCCTGGGCCTCCCCTGCACAGCTGGGAGCAGCCTCTGCCCCTACCCCTGTGCCTGGGCTATGCTGCTGAGGCCTCTGGAGGGAAGAGGTGGTTGGGTAGGCTGTTTCTCACCATCACCCCCTACCCTACAAGCAGGGGTGTCCATAGCCCTGGCTGAACCTTTTTCCTGGCTGGGCCCCAAGCTGCAGGCTTAGTTCCGCCTAAAGCCTAGGGACTTGTCTCAGTCCCCTCCCTGTCTCCAAAACCACTAAGTCAGCACATTCCTGAAGCAGCCAAGTGGACCCCCACCCCCTTGGTCCAACCTGCCTTCCACTCTCTTACCAGGGCTATTACTCAGGTTGGTCTAAGAAAGCTGGTTGCCCTGTAGGCACAGGCACAGCCCGTCAGTGCTTAAGCTTGTATTGTCCTTGACATTGGTGCTGTGGCCAGTGGCAGTGGGGTAAGAGGGGAGGAGGTGGGTGCTAGAAATCATTTGGGTACCTGGGGCATGTGCTACCCAGGCCCTGGAAAGTGGTATTAGAACAGGGCTGTCATGTGGCCTCTGCTTCTTTCTGCCTTGATCACTGCCTACCTCCCACCTACCTGACTCAGATCTGCCAGGAATGCCATGCCTGAGGGCCTCAGTCCTGCTAGGTGAGCCCTTACCCTGTCTGAGCCATACCAGGCATGTGTGACTGGTCCTAGCTGGGGTCAGGAAGGGCATGTTGGCAGGAGGAAGCATGCAACACAGCCCTCTGGGATGCTAACAGCCATATGGGGATTGGTGCAGATGGTAGGCAGGGTCAACAAGCTTCAGAACCCTACCAAGCAGTGGCCAGAGTCTTTCTTGCCTATGCTTGTCTGGACTCTTTTTCTTGCCCCAGCCTCTCTTCTGTGTGTTGTATGGTATAGTAGAGCCTGTCTTAACTGTGGGATCAGCAGACATACATACCCAGATGCTGCTTCACGGTTCTCTCACCTGTAAAATGCGGACATTCCTACCCTTCTCAGAAGCTTGTTGGGAGTGTAAACAAGTCCAAGGAACATGCCTGTCCTTCTCATTCCTTTGGGGGACACACCTTCAAAGGAGAAGGGGAGGAGTAGGATAAGGTGGCCCCAAGCTGACCTTTGCCCTGGTTCTTAGCAGGGCACCTTAATCTTAGCCCATGGGTGTTCCCCCTCCCCATCAGCTTTCAGCCCAGCCTCTGAAAACTAACCTGGGGGGAGGGGTAGATTGGCAACCTGTTCTTTTCCCAGTCCAGCTGCTATTCTGGATGGGAGGGGTGCCAGCTGCCACCTGTTGGCCAAGTGCTATCTGAGGCCCCTGTCTGTGCCTCCCTTAGGCCCAGAACCCCCATTACCAGGACGGGCTGGGATCCTGGAGAAGTGGGTTCCCTCAGGCCTCTGCTTGGCCTTTTGCCTTAGCTGGTGCTGTTTGGGAACCTGTCTGGTGAGGGTGGCAGGCTGCTCTGATTGAGGGCACGGGGCCCATGGTACTCCTTCCCCTAATGGGAAGCCTTGAACCTGCCCCCTTCCCCTTTTCAGTGAAGGAGTCTTCAAATGCCCTGAGGACCAACTTCCTCTGGACTATGCCAAGGTGAGTCCACACTGCCAGGAAGAAGCCCAGGCACAGGCTGTTGCCCTTGGTGGAGGCTGGGGTTGCTGGCAGCCAGTGGGCTCAGGGCCAATGTCAACTCAGAGCCTTGGGATCATGCGCCCCCACAAAGGTAGCCTTTTCCACCAGGCCAGTTTACAAACGGAGGCCCGTGTTTGCCCTGGAGGGCAGGCACCATGCCCAGCCTGTGGGGGTACACAGAGAAGCTCTGTACCCACAAGAAGTGCTTCCTCCCCTTTCAGTAGCAAACCAGACCTGTGGCTGAGGGCCAGTACCCCTCCGCCAGGAGGAAGTAAACAGCATTGAGGGACAGCCTAGGACTGAGCAGGCTGACTGGCTGCTTCTCCAAAGGGAGAATGGGGCAGGCAGGTTGGGATCCAGCATTAAAGCAGTTCCCACCTGCTGCTGTATCCTTCATCACTGGACACAGAGGGGCAAATAGCCTAAGAGAGGCTATTCCTGGCTTTAAGGTAGGGTCAGCCCAACTAGGGGTAGGGGTGGGTTTTGGGGACCGCAGCAGGCTCTGACCTTGGCCAGTTCTCCACGTCCCTACCCCCAGATCTATCCAGACCCAGAGCTGGAAGTTCAGGTACTGGGCCTGCCTATCCGCTGCATCCACAGTGAGGAGGGTTGCCGCTGGAGTGCGCCACTTCGTCATCTACAGGTAAGGATCTGATGTAAGTGGCTGGGATAAACCCTTCGCTGGCAGACACTAACTGCAGCTCTTCTCATCAGGGCCACCTGAATGCTTGCAGCTTCAATGTAGTCCCTTGCCCCAATCGCTGTCCCACCAAACTGAGCCGCCGTGATCTGCCTGTACACTTGCAGCACGACTGCCCCAAACGGCGCCTCAAGTGCGAGTTTTGTGGCTGTGACTTCAGTGGGGAGGCTTATGAGGTGGGTAGGGCCTGGTTGAGGGTAGGAGGGGTGGGGCACCTCATAGCCCACACATTCTTTAACTCAGCACCTTTGGCATTTCCACAGAGCCACGAGGGTATGTGCCCCCAAGAGAGTGTATACTGTGAGAATAAGTGTGGTGCTCGCATGATGCGGCGGCTGCTGGCCCAGCATGCCACCTCTGAGTGCCCCAAGCGCACTCAGCCTTGTACTTACTGCACTAAGGAGTTTGTCTTTGACACCATCCAGGTAAGGCCCTAATTGAGCTGTGGGCTGCAGGATAGGGTATAAGGGAGTCACTCTGTTAACTGCTGTCTCTGCTTCTGTGGACCCAGAGCCATCAGTACCAGTGCCCAAGACTGCCTGTTCCCTGCCCCAATCAGTGTGGTGTGGGCACCGTGGCTCGGGAGGACCTGCCGGGTCATCTGAAGGATAGCTGTAGCACTGCCCTGGTGCTGTGCCCATTCAAAGACTCTGGCTGTAAGCACAGGGTAAGATGCCCTTTCTCCTTCCTATCAGCACCCCCTTTTGTCCTAAATGAAGATTAGACTTTTTTTTTTGAGACAGAGTCTCACTTTGTCACCCTCAGTAGAGTACTGTGGTGTCACAGTTCACAGGAATCTCCAGCTTAGGCAATTCTCTTGCCTCAGCCTCCCGAGTAGCTGGGACTACAGGTGCCTACCACAACGCCTGGCTATTTTTTGGTTGCAGTTTGGCCGGGGCTGGGTTGTTTTTTGTTTTTTTTTTGAGACAGAGTCTGAAGCTTTCCCCCTGGGTAGAGTGCCATGGCTTCACTGCTCACAGCAACCTCCAACTCCTGGGCTCAAGCGAGTCTCCTGCCTCAGCCTCCCACTGGGACTGCAGGCGCCCGCCACAACGCCTGGCTATTTTTTGGCCATTATTGTTGTTTGGTGGGTCCGGGCTGGAATCGAACCCGCCGCCTTAGGTGTATGTGGCTGGTGCCTTAGCCGCTTGAGCCACAGGTGCCGAGCCTGGGGCTGGGTTTGAGCCTACCACCCTCAGTATGTGGGGCCGGCGCCCTACTTACTGAACCACAGGCGCTGCTCAGATCAGACTTTCTGATGCCACGTAGGATTTGGTGGTCCCTGCTATGCTGCTCTGAAGCTCAGTCCATCCCCTTGCAGGCCAGCTGCAGCCACCTCCTGGCACCCTGTCTTCCTCATTCAGAGCTGGGGATCTGCTACCCCATATCCCCTCTTATTCTATCTCCTACTGATAGCTCTTTTCCCTTCCCCCATGGCCCGGCTCTTTGCCAATAGTGCCCTAAGCTGGCAATGGCACGGCATGTGGAGGAGAGTGTGAAGCCACATCTGGCCATGATGTGTGCTCTGGTGAGCCGGCAACGGCAGGAGCTGCAGGAGCTTCGTCGAGAGTTGGAGGAGCTGTCTGTGGGCAGTGATGGCATGCTCATCTGGAAGATTGGCAGCTATGGGCGGCGGCTACAGGAGGCCAAGGCCAAGCCAAACCTGGAGTGCTTCAGCCCAGCCTTTTACACACATAAGTATGGTTACAAGCTGCAGGTGTCTGCATTCCTCAATGGCAATGGCAGTGGTGAGGGCACACATCTCTCGCTGTACATTCGAGTGCTGCCAGGTGCCTTTGACAATCTCCTTGAGTGGCCGTTTGCCCGGCGTGTCACCTTCTCCCTGCTGGATCAGAGCGACCCTGGCCTAGCTAAACCACAGCACGTCACTGAGACCTTCCATCCTGACCCAAACTGGAAGAACTTCCAAAAGCCGGGCACTTGGCGGGGCTCCCTGGATGAGAGTTCTCTGGGCTTTGGGTATCCCAAGTTCATCTCCCACCAGGACATCCGAAAGCGAAACTATGTGAGGGATGATGCAGTCTTCATCAGAGCCTCTGTTGAACTGCCCCGGAAGATCCTTAGCTGAGTGCAAACTGGGCTTGAGGGGAAAGGAGGATGGGACATGACCTCAGTCAGGCACTGGTTGAACCTGGGGAGGGGGCCGGACCCCCTTGTCAGCTGCTTCTGCTGCCTAGGTTCTAATACCCCATTCTCCCTTGCCCCCCCCCCACCCTCAGGTGCCTCCAATTGGTGCTTCAGCCCTGGCCCCTGGGGGGAGCAGGTCTCAGGGTCAAGGGCTAGAAACAAGTGATCCCAGTGCCTGTCTCCCCTCCTGGGCAGGGCAGACATGCCTTGGTGCCAGCCACACCCTACCTGGACAGAGGTACCTGCTCAGGTGCTATGTCTCAAGAGCCATAGGAGTCGGGAGTTGGGAATGGGGGAGGGGTAGTTAAGAGATGTCTTGAGATCTGGTTTCTTTCCCCAGCTGTGTCTCCTCTGGTTATTTATTTCTTTAGTGCCAGGAGGGCACAGCGAGGAAGCCCTGATTTTTAATAAATCCTGAATTGTATTTATTAATTTGGTTCCAGCCTGACTCATCTGGGTTGGTTAGGGCCTTGGGAAACTGATCCAATGGAAAGCAAAGGATCAGTCAGAGAAGGGCTGCCCCCACTCTGGCCCCAGGGTCCACCTGCCTTGCTGGGTTGCCCTCATGTGGGCAGCTAGGGAACTGTGTCAGGCTTTGTGTGTATGACAGTTGCCTGACTCTGCCCTCTGGTGATTAGATAGGGGAGGTGCCTGGCCTGCCTGGAGATGTTATAAGGCTAGAGTCCCTGGTCTACATCTACCAAAGGTGGTGCCTAAGCCCTAGCTAGGTCTTTTTTGGACTAATAATAATAGCTACTAACTTTTTTTTTTTTAAGACAAAGTCTCGCTTTGTCACCCTTGGTAGAGTGCTGTAGTGTCACAGCTCACAGCAACCTCAAACCCTTGGGCATAAGTGATTGACTTGCCTCAGCCTCCAAGTAGCTGGGACTACAGGCCCCAACCACAATGCCCAGCTATTTTTCTAGAGAGGCCATCTTGCTCTGGCTCAGGCTGGTCTCAAACCTGTGAGCTCTGTCAATCCACTCACCTCAGACTCCCAGAGTGCTAGGATTACTGGTGTGAGCTAGTGTGCTGGCCTGCTACTAACACTATTATGCACATTATGTGCATTATTTCACTTAACAAGACAGATTAAATAGCTTTTATCACCATAATAAAAGGACCTACCTTAGTAGGCAGTAAAGAGTTAATGAGACAATGCATAGTCCTGGCCCAGAAGTGCTAAATGAAAGTTACCTAACCCAGCCCACACCCAGCGACATAAACTGGGCAAAGGGGCTTTCAGGATATGCTAGGCACTTGGACTTTCTCATCCGTATCTTTTTTTTTTTTTGAGACAGAGCCTGAAGCTGTCCCCCTGGGTAGAGTGCTGTGGCATCACAGCTCACAGCAACCTCCAACTCCTGGGCTCAAGCAAGTCTGCCTTAGCCTCCCAAGTAGCTGGGACCACAGGTGCCTGCCACAACGCCCGGCTATTTTTTGGCTGCAGCCATCAGTTGTTTGGAAGCCCGGGCTGGATTCAAACCTGCCACCTTAGGTGTATGTGGCTGGTGCCTTAGCCACTTGAGCCATAGGCGCCCAGCCTTCTCATCCGTATCTTACAATGCTTATGATTGTCCACATTTTATTTATTTATTTTTTGCAGTTTTTGGCTGGGGCAGTGTTTTAACCCACCACCTCTGGCATATGGGGCTGCTGCCCTACTCCTTTGAGCCACAGGTGCCACCCATGTCCACATTTTATTAATGAAATAGGAATAGAGTCAAGTAACCTACCAGTGATATTTCAGCTACTTCAGAGAAAGGCTTGGATTGTATCCCTAGTGGTGTAGCTCTAATTTGGCAATAGATTTGGGTTTGGATACTTGCTGTGCTTGCTTATGGCAAATTACTTAGTTAATGAGGCATCATTACTCTCACTGGTAAAGTGAAGCTTGCTTACCTAGATTTGCTGTAAAAATTAAATAAACTGGGAATACATGCAGATTTCTGGAGGTAGTACACCCAGGAAAGGCATGGAAGGTCTATATCCCTTCCCCCATGCAAAACAAGAAAGAAAAATAGAGATAACCATGGGCAAAGGAAATAATTCCAGGCAACAGGCAGACCACTCTTCCAGCATCCCAAAAGACACCAGACACACCTGATCAGTTCTAATCTCCCCCTGCTGCCAGGACATGGCCATTGCATGATTCCACAGGTGCACATTCACAAAGTGGGGATGGTGCCTCCTAGAGGCAAGTAACAATGGGGTCTTGAAATCTACCTCAGACTCGGGCCCCCCCAGCAGGCCTAGCACTTACTCCACTATCAGTCACAATCTGTGGAACTCAAACCAGGTTTTTTTTTTTTTTTTTTTTTTAGACAGAGCCTCAAGCTGTCACCCTGGGTAGAGTGCTATGGCATTACAGCTCTCACAGCAACCTCCAACTCCTGGGCTCAAGCGAGTCTCCTGCCACAATGCCCGGCTATTTTTTTCTCGGTTGCAGCCATTGTTTTGGCGGGCCCGGGCTGTATTCGAACCCGCCACCTTAGGTGTAAGTGGCTGGTACATTAGCCACTTGAGCCACAGGTGCCAAGCCTCAAACCAGGTTCTGTATCCAGCACTTAACCCTTAGTCCAGCTGACTCTGGAGAGAGGCCTAGCTGGGCTCACCTGTCTACCTTTTTTTTTTAGACAGTCTGACTATGTTGCCCTTGGTGGCGTCACAGTGGGACTACAGGCGCCCACCACAATATCCAGCTATTTTTGGTGACAATTATTGATTAGCTGCCTGGGCCGGGTTTGAACCTGCCACCCTCGGTGCATGTGGCCAGCGCCATAACCACTGTGCTACAGGCGCTGAGCCTCACTGTCTACTTTAGCTCTGACCTGAGGCTTACTAAAGGTCTTAGGTCTTATCCGGCAGAAGACGGCTTTCTTTAACAGGGGCAGCAAGAAGTTGTAAAGGAAGCAAAGCACTTTCACAAAAGGGCACCCCTTAAAAATACATGCTAAGGACTTCATCGGCATTTGGAAGCCACTTACTGACTCTGGCTGCCAAGGGTCTGATTCTACTCTTCTTGAATCCCACATCCTAATGGAATCTGTCTTTCCTTTTATCACATCTTAGTTCAAACCCAAACTCAGAAGGAAAATAAATGAAATGGCTCTTTTGGTTATTTCTTTCCCTACAGACAAAAGGAAAGTTCTTTAATACTCAACACAAAATCTCAATAGCATGAAAGGGTCAGTTATGTTGCAGATTACAGTGCCTAGACAGGGGTCCTCAAACTTTTTAAATAGGGAGCCAGTTCACTGTCCCTCAGACCGTTGGAGGGCCGGACTGTGGGCCCCAGGATGAGTCAGCTGCTAAGCAGGACAGGCAGCGGTGGCAAAAACGCCCAGCGGGCCAGATGAATGTCCTAGGCGGTGGGCTGTAGTTTGAGGATGCCTGGCCTAGTACTTCCAATCTCAGTCAGAGGCCCACATGAATTCTATGTTGGAGGTAGAAGGGGAGGTTTAAAGTTTTAGATTGGCTCATTAGCAAAGCAGATCCCTATTTCTCAATGACTGATGGCCCTTGGAGTGAAAGTGGCAGGACCCTTTCAGCCTCCAGGAAAGGGCAGCAAACCATACTTACCCTTCAAATTACACATAAGTCCCTACCAGCCCTGCTTGGGGAGAGAATCTGCCAGCTAGATAATCCCCAGGGGTTGATGGAAGGAACTATGTACCCATGACTTACAATCAACAAGCCATCTGCCCTGGGATAATGGACTGGGGAGGGTTTCTGGGTGGGATGAATACATCGGTATCTTCTTAAAAATGAGGAATCATTTCCCTTCTAGCAAGTGAGAGATTTTAGAAACTGTTGTAAGAAAAAATTACATGGCTCGGCGCCTGTGGCTCAAGTGGCTAAGGCGCCAGCCACATACACCTTAGGTGGTGGGTTCGAATCCAGCCCGGACCCACCAAACAACAATGACGGCTGCAACCACAAAATAGCCAGGCATTGTGGTGGGGACCTGCGGTCCCAGCTACTTGGGAGGCTGAGGCAGGGGACTCGCTTGAGCCCAGGAGTTGGAGGTTGCTGTGAGCTGTGAAGCCATGGTACTCTACCCAGGGGGATAGCTTGAGGCTCTGTCTAAAAAAAAAAAAAAAAAAAAAAAAAAAAATTACATCAAACATTCATAGTATTAAATGAATAGGACAAGGTCAGAAAGAGTTGTTTTTTCTTTTACTGGTTTATAATTATCTTAAAAACCCCATCACACCCATAAACCACCACAGGTGAGAAGGTGAGAGAGATGGAGAATGACTGCTACAGTATGTGGATAGAGTGGGGAATCCAGGTGTTCCCTATGGGTAGTGTGCGATGGAGGCCAGGAGTGTGGACAGGAGGCCCTGGCTTGGACCCTTATTGCTGGTTGGGGGTTGGCTGGCAGAGGCAGGAGAGGGACTCAGGTTGACTCACACAAAAGGCGAGGGTAGTCAGCGGGTGGGGGAATCACAGTACATTTTCCATGCAGACTAGGAGTGGGAGTGAGAGCTTTAGAGACTTACACCCCTACACAGGAAGAGATGGGTTTGAGGTTCTTTGACTTAAAAGCCCCCAAATGGGTGCCTGGTCCAATTTCCTAAAATGGCAGCTCACCTTTCAGGGAGAGGCGTTGGGGGGTAGGGGGAATTACAGCAAGAATATCTGGTTTGGAGATCAAGCAAGAGATAAGGAGAGACAGTGGTGCTCTTTAAATCTGACCCAGAAAAGCAGGACTGGAAGAGGGTTCTGGGTGAGATGGTGGCCAACACCCTAGGGGAAGGTATTGCACCAGAAGCTGCAGATGCTCCTGAGGGCTCAAGGATGGGAGGTACCAGTGTTCAGATGGCAGGAAAACAATCAGGAACAATAAATTAGGACTTCATGTTGCTATCATTTGGCATAATACAGTCAGGCATTTTTTCCTTTTTTTGTTGTTGTTGTCTTTTTAAATATAAGGCAACTTGCCAACACATACTTTAAAAACTGGTATTCAGTCACATTGCTTCAGATCACTAGAGAATTTCTGGCTAAAGAACAGTGGACAGTATAGTAAACAAAACCCAAAATCTTAAATAAGAACATCAGCTCACATTCCCCAGAGACAAGAGAAAAGGTAAGGGTTTGATGAAAAAAAACAACCCAAAGAGCCCAATTGTGCATCTTTAACAAAAGAAGGGTACAAAAATTCACAACAAAGCACAATCTAAAGTTACAGAAAAGTGTGGAATTTCTCGCCAACTGTCACTTGGGAATGAGAAATGTTGAGCATGGAATGGATGAGGGTATGCTCTAAGGATGTAAGGGGCAGGAGGGGCTGTTTCCAATGTAGGCCCATCTCCAGCAGTTTTAGAACCATGCTCATTTGGTAAAGGAAGTATTCAAAGAGCTTAAGGCTTTGTGTTTCTTTTTTTCCTTTCTTTCTTCATTAAACTGAGGGGCTGTACTACTAGAGGGTGAATACACCTGTGGGGCCCATTCATACACAACGCTACTCAAACCCACACTACATTCGTTCAGGAACATGATGTTTAAAACTTACAGTGTAGAGCAATATTCTTAGCCAGTGTAGAGAACCAAATGTATTTTAACTTTTTTTAAAATTTTGGTGTTTTTAATCTCAAACTCCAATGTGATCATCCTTTACTTACCTAAATCCCTAAGCAAGATAGTGTTTTTTTGAGGGGGGAAAGGTAGGGGATGAGGCCAGCAAGTTAAGTCATCAAAGAGGCAACAGTGAGAAAGGGATAGTGGGTATGTATGCTGGATAACTCTGTTTCTCTATGTCTAGAAAAGGGGGAGTCAGGAACCAAGATGCCAATACACAGACAGTTTCCCCCCACATCTTGAGCCTATGGCCTATTACCAGCAGGATGCCTTTGAGGTTTAGCATGGCAAGGACAAGTGCAGTGGGTCTAGGATCAATGTAGACACAAAATAAAGCGTTGAGGAATAGAAAGCAACTGGAAAGAGAAAATGACTGGGTCAGCTTTAATTCAAGATCTTTGGGTGAAAGAGGAATTAGCTTCCAGAGCACTTGGGAAGTCTGGCTTCTTGGGGGCAGGTAGCTTAGGGGTTGGGGCACCTATAGCTACCCTGACTAGGGCCCTTCCTTCAGTCTAACACCTCAGTCCTAAGGGAAAAAGGCAGAGGTTCAAGCTATTTGGAAATAACCAAGGTGAAAAGACTGAGAGGCAAACAGAGAGAAAAGGCTTGGTACTGGGGTTACATTGGGGTTAAAACCAAAAGCTGTGGGAGGGGCGATGAGAGGAACCCTTCTGTCCCCAATTACATCCCACCAAATTCCCTGTCTTAGACATCAAAGAATGATCACATTGGAGCAGTGAAACTCTGAAACTATCCAGTTACTTAAAAGTAAGACTAAACCTAGGAGGGTGATGTATGACGTATTATATGTGGAGGGCACCAGTGCTACCTATCTATACCCTGGGTGCTGAATATGAAGACTTCGACTATCTGTGGGATCAGGGGCTCGGTTGCCAGGGGCTCGGTGGGCCTTGCTCAGAATGGCCAGGCTCTGTTCCCGGAAGCAGGCCTGTTGGAAATCTCCACTTAGGTAATCCACTGTTTGCATCAAACTGTTCTGGCTTGCCACTGGACCGCCCCCGGTCCCTGCTCGGTAGTGGGCCCCAGGAGCTGCCGCACAGTCGAGGGGTGCACCTGTGGGCTGCCCACCATGGAACGGCATGGTGAGGTCCTGAGACCCAGAGCTGTCGCTATTGGGAGTGGGCAGAATGTTGTTCCACAGGGGTTGAAAATAGTGACCATTGGGGTAGGCCAGTGGGGCTGCTAGGCCGTTGACTGGTGGGGATGGGGTCGGCTTTTCCATGGGTGGCTTCAGATGAAAGGGCTGTGCCAGGCAGAGTTCCTGCGGGTAGGCAGGGGCCTTGCCCACAAAGCCAGGCCCTGCCAACTCGCGTCCTGCCGCATGCTTGCCTGTCAGGCCAGGGGCTGGCGTTCTACCAGCCTCGCTGCACATCTGTTGTAGGTGGGCCAGCTGGTGCTGGTTCCAGGCAACTGGCTTGAGGTCGTTAGGGTAGCCAGTGGGGGCTCGAGAGATGCCTGTAGGCAGGTTGACAGAGCCTGAAGCAGGTAATGCGGCTGTGGCCGCATGGGTGTGCTCCATGGGATTGACCACACATGAAGGCATTGGTGTGGGGACGCTGTGGGTCGACACCCGGGTGCTTGCATTGATGAGCAGACTGCGACTAATGGGGCTGGGGTTGGCGATCTGGCCCTCACACACTGAGGTAGTGCTGATGCCTGCCCTCGTCTGGCAAAACTGGTTGATCTGGTGCACGATGCTGCTCAGGTCCGGGGGCTGGCTGTGCTGCAGGGTAGCCGCCATTGAAAGGGGGATAGTTGAGGTAGACACGGTCACATTCGGGGGGGCATCTGAGTCTGGCATCTTCCGGCCTCCATGCAGCAAGGGATTGGTGGGGTGCTGGAGACCCTGGTGAGCCAGGGGCTGAGGGTGGATCAAGCCCTGGGTTTGGCCTATGGGCTGAGGGTGGCCCAGGCCTTGAGGCTGCTGGAGGCTCTGAGGGTGGGACAGTGCCTGGGGTGGCGGGATACCCTGAGGGTGCTGCAGCGTCTGGGGAGGGGCATGGGCCAGGGTCTGTGCATGCTGCAGGGCCTGCTGGCGGGCCAGAGCCTGGGCCTGGGGGTGGGCTAAAGTGCTGGGTGCCACAGTAGCATAGGGCGCCACTGGGGGGTTCATGATGGCCTCAGGGAGCAACCGGGCTCGGGTGCCGTCAAAGTCCTTGAGTATGCTTTTGGCTGGCACTTTGACAATGGCAAGCAGGCCTGCCTTGGTGGCAGCCTGCGTCGGGTAGGGGCTGTAGCGCTGGGCTGATGTGTCGAGGCCGTTCACAGTACGACGAACGTGTTTCCGCTGGGGAACCTTCACACTGTTGGGGAAGATTTTTATAGTCAGTGGGTTGTTTGCGACCTTCTTAGCATACGCGTCCAATTCGGCTGGGGTAGGATAGTGAGCAGTTCTCATTTTCTGTGTAGTGTCCCCTAGAGAGAGAGAATGGGAAGGAGAGCACAAAGAGGGAGAGGGAGCTCATCAGTGCCAAGCCAACCAGCCTTCTAGACTCCCCTTTCGAGGGCCTGCAGTGGGGAGGAATAAGCAGGCTGTCATTCAAAGCCTTCACCTGGCCTCAGCCCTCACAGTAACAGGCACTGTTAAAGTTTCCTAAGTACTTACAGTAGCCTAGGTCTTGTGTGAAGTGATAGGCTATCTCAGTGCATCCTCATAAATAAGGTAACTAAAGAATAACAAAGTATCTTTCAATGCCTCACATCTTGGACAGCCATAACTTGGCCTTTTCTCACAAAGGTAAGCAAGAGTTCTTCCCCTACACCAGTTCTCAACCTGTGGGTCCCAACCCACGGGAACTATATTAAAGGGTCGCAGCATTAGGAAGGTTGAGAACCTACACAGAAATGCACAGGCTAGAACTCTAAGTTCCCACCAACCCAAGCTGGCTTGGGGGTTAAGGTTCTAAGCAGAGCTGCTTGTCAGGGGTCTTGGTGGTCATTTATTTTCTTCCCTATGACACTCAGGTAAAAACTCAGAGTGACTACTGTCCACACTGCTGTGGCCCATGAGGCATCAGCTTTCCCTTGTGCCTTGGCAGCTGGGGGCCATGCCCACTGGGTTGGCACCCTGACGCAGTGGACAGGATGCTTCTTTTTCAGCTGCCAACATCTCTCCCCCATCCTCATGTTATAAGTTCACTTTTGTTTATAGTTAACACTATGCCTGACTGGATGAAGATCAAAAGGCTTTATTTATTTGCTTGTGAGAGAAGATAATAATGAAAGGGTAGCAAGGAGGGAATTGAGAAGAAAGCATCTTTAAGTCTTGTGAGCCAAAAATAGTCTGTATTTTGTCCATGTCAGCTGTCACTTTCCAAAAAGAAAGAGGAAAAACCTGCCTTCCTTTGGAGACTGCGGAAATACCCACTCAATGTGCCTCATTAATGTTAACAGTCTCTTTGTTCCCATCTCCGGTTGCCTCCCATCAGGGGGTTCAGCGGATGTCAGGCTTCCAGTCGAAAAGGAAAAGGTTCCCAGAACAAGAGCTCTTTAAGGATGCCAGGCAAGGGGGCTCTGCTCTGTTCTCTCTCTAAGGGAGAGTCTCCCCTGAGTATACACAAAAGGTGCTTAATAAATGCTTGCGGAACAAGTAAATACCAAGACTACCTAAAGCAGAAGAAAAGTGGGCTGGCTGGGGGGCCTAAGCTCAGCTAGCAGACTCCCTCCCTACCTCCTCCCCTTGCAGAGGCAGCCAGGATAGGCCAAGGACGAATCAGACTGAATGGCAGGCCTATAACCTCAGGTGGCCTTGGCCCAAAGGAGACTCCATTCAAAGTCACATCATTGGGCATCCATCAACTGGAACAGAGGCAGGCTAATAGAAAGTATTAGAAGAAAATGGGCAGAGCTGTTTGGTAACATTGCTGGTTAGTTAGCAGCAACTGCTTAGAAACCACTGCTGGTGGAAGTAGGAAAAGGAAGCTCAAGTCCAGGAGGTGTACCGAGATTTGGTCCCATGCTCAAAAAGGCAGATCTGAAGGTACATAAGGAAATCAAAGAGTCTGTGCTTTTAAATATTTACAATGCCTTGTACTTAGTGGATATTCCAACATATTTAAGTTCTGCTTCACTTGCAGAATATAGAATAGATGCTCATATATAAATTAAAAGAAACTTTTTTTTTTTTGAGACAGACCCTCAAGCAGTAGCCCTGGGTAGAGTGCCGGGGCACCAGAGCTCACAACTTCCAACTCCTGAGCTTAAGCAATTCTCTTGCCTCAGCCCCCCAAGTAGCTGGGACCACAGGTACCTGCTACGACGCCTGACTACTTTTTGGTTGTAGTTGTCATTGTTGTTTGGCAGGCCTGGGCTGGATTCAAACCTGCTAGCTCTGGTGTATGTGGCTGGAACCTTAGCCACTTGAGCTACAGGCCTGGGCCTAAATTAAATGTTTTTGGTTTTTTGGGTTTTTTTTTTCTTTTTTTGTAGACACAGAGTCTCACTTTATCGCCCTTGCTAGAGTGCCATGGCATCACACAGGCTCATAGCAACCTCCAACTCCTGGGCTTAGGCGATTCTCTTGTTTCAGCCTCCCGAGTAGCTGGGACTACAGGTGCCTGCCACAACGCCCGGCTGTTTTTTTATTGCAGTTTGGCGGGGGCTGGTTTGAACCCACCACCCTCAGTAGGGCCTGCACCCTATCCACTGACCCATAGGTGCCGCCCCAAATTAAATGTTTTTATATAATTGGTTTGAGAGAGGTCTTAAGAGAATAAATGTGGCAAGGCACAGTGGCTTACTCCTTTAATCCCAGCATTTAGGGAATCTGAGACAGGATTGCTCAAGGATAGGAGTTAGAAACCAACCTGAAACAACATGGTGAGACCCCTCCCCCATCTCTTAAAAAAAAAAATTGAATGGGATGGTGACAACTTAAGTCAGAAGAAAGTGGTGGCCAAAGAGACCAGAAATCATTTACCATTCACTACGTGGCACCTGTAATGAGCATCAAGCTTAAAGAGCATTTTAAATTTGGCCTCTTTTTATAAGCCACTGACCCTGGATGGGCTTTGGTCACCATAAAGTGGAGCTATTTTCTGACCCATCTGGAACAAAAACAAATTTTTAAAAAAGTCTTGGATCGCTGAAGGATGGTCCCTAGTCTCAAGATACCATAATTCAATAGACCTTGCCCTGGTCAGCCATTGTATTTGGGTGTCAGACTGGTCAAAATCATGAGACACTCCTAGCACAGTGCTTTACTCAGAGAAAACATGTAGTAAGTATTTGGTAAGTACTATTTGCAGAGGTACTACCTGACTAAATAACTGGGATTCAACTGAGTAATCGAAGTCAGAGGCTGCTGGATTCTAGTTCAGGCAGGAAATGAAGTTCTGCCTCTGGGGTTTCCTCTACTCTACTTCCATGTTGGTGGGCTTCTCTCCTTGAAATTCAATTCAGAGACAGTGGTACATATAGTCATTTGTTGAATAAAAGAGTCCCTTTGTTCTAGGTCTGTACCAACTCTCAAGTTGATTTTTTTCTAACAGGCAAAAGAGACTCTGGCCTCATTCAGGATTATGGAATAAGACACTTACCCACTTTGTTCTCTTTCTCCTGCCTCCACCAGTGCTGACAACAGTGAAAAAGGTAGTCAAATAAAGCTATTAGAATTAAAGCAAAGGCCAGGCGCGGTGGCTCATGCCTGTAATTCTAGCACTCCAAGAGGCTGAGGGGGGTGGAATGCCCAAGCTCAGGAGTTCAAGAGCAGCTTGAGCAAGAGCCAGACCCGTCTCTACTAAAAACAGAAAAACTAAGTGGGTGGCAGTTGCCTACAATTCCAACTACTCAGGAGGCTGAGGCAAGAGAATAGCTTAAGCCCAAGAGTTTGAGCTTGCTATGAGCTATGACACTGCAGCATACTACCCAGGGCAAGAGAGGAAGGGAGGGGAAGGAAAAGGAAAGGGAAATGAAAGGAATCAGAATTAAAGTGAAGGCTCAGCACCTGTAGCTCAGTAAGTAGGGCACCAGGCTGGCGAGTTTGAACCTGGACCAGGCCTTAGTGAACAATGACTACTGCAACCAAAAATTAGCCAGGTATTGTGGAGAGCGCCTGTAGTCCTAGCTACTTGTGAGGCTGAGGCAAGAGAATTGTTTAAACTCAAGAGTTTGAGGTTGCTGTGAGCTGTGATGCCACGGCACCCTACTAAAGGAGATGTAGTTAGACTGTCTCAAAAAAACAAAACAAAAGAAAGAAAGAATTAAAGTAAAATGGGGGGAAGGGAGGTGGTCATCCCACCTTCTTTACCTTTGTTAAGGAAGAAGCCCAAGAATCAGATAATCATAGTGTAAAGAACAAAAAAGAGGCCATACTCTGTGAATACAGAATCACCCGCACAGAGACAAGATTCAAGACTAACCCTTTAGGAAAAACAAAACAAAACAAGCGAGCCCCTTACACAAATATACACATACATAAAGTTTATCCAACACTTGCTTTCTTTTCTTTTCTTTTTTTGAGACGGAGCCTCAAGCTATTCCCCTGGGTAGAGTACCATGGCATCACAGCTCATAGCAACCTCCAACTCCTGGGCTCAAGCGAGTCTCCTGCCTCCACCTCTCAAGTAGCTGGGACCACAGGCGCCCGCCACAATGCCCGGCCATTTTTTGGTTGCAGCCATCATTGTTGTTTGGCGGGCCCGGGCTGGGGATTCGAACCCGCCACCTTAGGTGTATGTGGTTGGCGCCTTAGGCAATTGAGCCACAGGCGCCGAGCCAGGAGGGGTTGGTTTTAAAATAATTTTTGGTCTTTGGAATAACGTGGAGGTGAACATTTAACCAATGGACCTAAGGGCTTGTTTTATACATTTGTTCTGATGTCCACCTGCCTGAGAAGGCAGTTGCTCGCTCTGCCACCCAGGCTGGAGTGCAGCGGTGCCATCATAGCTCATGGTAACCTCAAACTCATCAGCTTTAGTGGTCTTCCCACCTGGCATCCTGAAGTGTTGGGGTTACAGGTGTGAGCCACTGTGCCTGGCCTGACTGTTTTAGATGGATCTAGAGGGTTAGGGTGTCAGGCCTCAGAACTGGGTCTTTGCACCTGCTGTCAGCTTTCCAGGACTGCTGGGTTTGCAGGCAGTTTCTTGGATAATGGAAGACAGACTTGGCCAAGGGGAGGCTGGAGGTGGCATGGGTAAGACGGTGAGATTTGTGGTCGGGGAGACCTGGGTCTCAGTTTCTGCTTTGCCACTCAGAAGCCACAGAGAGGTTAATTAGTGGTCAGCAAAATACCAATGCCTCGTAGCTGTAAGCACCCCACGAGGGGCAGCAGTTATTAGTGTGACTAAGTTCAGGCACTTTTGTAGCACCAGGAAGCAAATCAAGCAAATGTCACAGAAAAACGACAGCCTCCTTCATGTGCCCAGAGGCCCCCATGCTCCCTGCTGGGGGCTGAGGCTCCAGAGGCAGATGCTGTTGGTGCTGAGGGAGGACAGGGGCCTCCCTCAGGGGCTTCCCATTCAGATTCTGCTCCCTGAGCCTTGCCCTTCTACGATGGGCACCACAGATGTGGTTCCTTTTACCTTGTCCTCTTCAGCAGAACTGAGGCAGGCTATTTTCCAGAGGAACTCAGCAAAAGGAGAAGGGAGATGATCACAGAAAACCTCACACAGAGGGCGGGTCACAAAGGAAGGGTGCAGAGGGATGCCAGAGAGCTGGACTGCCACTGGCTATTTCATAAGCTCTGTGGACCTAGTTTTCTCATCTGCAGTATGGGAAGAATCATATTGCCTTACACATAAGGCTTATAATGGTGCTTAATACATGGTAGTTTCAGTTATTACCAAGCCTGAGCCCTTATGGAAGGATGAGACTTTCTCGCCTCCTCCCAACACTGCCCCACTAGAGGTTGGATGTTCTAGAAAGAAAGGACCCTGGTTGTTCATGTGGGTAATCTATGTGCTCATCACAGGGCTTGGCATGTAGCCTGTGTCCAGTAAAGTCTCATGGGATTGGGATTGTGAGTCCCGGTTTATAGAGAAGGAAACTGAGGTTCACAGAGGAGCGGCGGTTTGTCCTAAGGAATATGGGGTTGCCAGTGAAGGATCTGGGTTTGCCTCCAAGTCTCCTGCTTGGCTTTTTCCCCTCTACAAGGGGTAGGGAATGACCCAGGCTCACTTGGCCCTGAAGCACCAGATCCTGAAAGTGCAACACGGGCCCTGGGGGCTGCCTCAGGGGAGAACAAGAGGATGGGGAGAGGACAGGGAGAGAGCAGAGGTGATAGGTGTGGATATAAACCTCTGGGGGATGACATTCTTGACCCTGAGTGGCTCCCGTATGCCTGTCATGGTGTTTGGTCATAGAGGGGTCTGGTTGCGCTGGAGGGAGAGCGACTAGGAAGTCCTAGGATACCACCCTGGGCAGCTGAAGGCGGGGATGGGGAGTAGAGCCTGCTGGCCTACTCTGAGGCTGGTCAGAGGGACAGACAGGGAGAGAAAGATGGAGTGGCTTCGTGCAGAGTGTGGCCTTGGAGACTTTCTCTCTTAGAGGTTCTTGGCATAGCCAGCAGGCTGCTGGCATAGCTGTGGAATGTCCTGGTGATGGTGGCTTGTGTGGGCAGAGGGCCACACAGGGCAGTATGTGTCCTTGTCTCTCCTCTCCCAGAAAGAATTCAGGTGACCCCCACTGGCAGCTCTGAGTGGGAATGCAAACTGGAGAGGTGGCCTGACAAGTGAGAGGAGAGGGGTCTGGGAGCTCTATTTCCAACCTTCTATGTGACCTCAAATGGGTGCCTTCCTCTTTCTGGGCCCCAGTCTTCCCATCTGTAAAATGGGGAGATGATATCTAATGACCTCTGAGGCCTGTCCTTGCTGTGATATCTAGTAGACACTTAAATATTTACTGACTAAACAAAGAAGTGAATGTGGTTCTAAACTGGTGACAGGAATGGGCAGAAGGTGACTTTTGAAAGGAAAATGAAACTAACCTGGAAAGCCAAAAGTAGCAGTGACCATTTACTCACTGCTGACTTTCTGCCTGATGCTGTGTTAGGTGCTTCCCATGCGCTGTCTCATAAAATCTTCACAACTGCATAATGATGTTAACTCTATCGTTTTTCTCATTTTACAGAAAAGAAAATCTAGGCAGAGAGTCACAGACCTTGCCCAACATCACCAGCCAGAAAGGCTATGTTACAGAGGACGCCTTCATTTGTCTGGGACAGAAATCCAACTCTTATGGTCAATGAATAAAGGAGAATTTATTACTCACATACCCATGAAGTCCACAGGTGTCTGGACCCAAGAACTCCATGATGATTTCAAGAATCCCTGCCTCCCTGTTCACCATGATATGGCTGTGGACATCCTGGATCTATGAAGGAACATAGTTGTAGAGGTTACAGACCCTGATTCTGAAGTCAGATTATCTGGGTTGAACCTTGGCCTTGCTGCTTACAGGTCGTGTGGCCCTCGGACAGGTTATTCAGCCTCTTGGGCCTCAGCCTCCTTGTCTGTGAAATGGGGATAAGAGGGGTAGTTACCTTGTGGGGCTGCTGTGATGATTAGGTGAGTTCCTAACTGTAAAGTGCCGAGAGCAGGGCTGGAGACATGAAATCAGTATGTGCGCACTATTATGACTAGCTTTGGCTTTTAGCAGTCCCAGATGGAAAGAGATACCCTACACACACAAAGAAGCCCCCACGTTTGACTAAAATTGCTCCCATGTGGATGCTGTGTCATCTTTTAAACCAAGGATGGTGCCTGGGGATAGAATATCCTAATTGGCCTGTTATATGCCCACTCCAGGAAGGGGGTAGCCAGTCTTCCCAATGTCACAGCCTGGGAGTGGAAGGAGGAAAATCACAGCCTGTCAATAGAGAGGAGTGGCCACTGAGCCTGAACCAAGAGGCGGCCACTGGTGTAGCCGTCCTGGGATCTGAACTCAGGCAGTTCACCTCCTGAGCTTGCAAGATGGATTCTTCTCCTTTTCAAAAAGGTCATCATCCACTTACTTAAAATTTTTAAACTTATATACAGTAAAATTAACCTCCCTCCCCATTCAAGTCCATATGCTAAAACACATGGCTAGATCCTTGGACCCATCACCACAAACAGCTTATAGAGCAATTCCAGTACTCTGAAGAGTTCCCTCATGCTGGGACTTTGAAATTGGTCCCTCCCCATCCCCAGCTCCTGGCAACCACCGCTCTGTTCTCTGTCCCTATAGTTTTTGCTTTCCTGGGATAAAATACAAATAGAACCGATAGCTCAGGGTGTTTTCGAGACTGGCTTCTTCCACTCAGCATAATGCATTTGGAAGCCATCGCGGTGTGGCGTGTGTCAGTAGTTTATTCCTCCTTATTGCTGAGTCATATTCCACTCAATGGCCGTCCCACATTTGGTTTGTCCATTCATCTGTCACAGGACATTTGGGTTGTTTCCAGCGTTTGGTAATTATGAACAGTGCTGCTGTAAACATCTGTGCTCGGGGTTTTGTGCGAATGGCAGTGTTCATGTCTTTGGTAGAGCACTATCTAGGAACGAGATTGCTGGGTCATACAATACATCTTTCGAGAAACGGGCAGACTGTTCTCCAGGGTGACTGTGCCATTTTGCATTTCCATCAGCAACATATGAAAATTCTGGTTGCCACCCATGCTGTCTAGCACTTGGTAACTGGCAGTAAGTTTTACCTTTGCCATTCTAAATAGGTGTGCAATCCAAGCATGGGGTTGAGCCAAAGATTTTAATAACTGGTGTTCGTGGCTACAGAAGTCAGGAAAGAAGGTTGCCAGAGGCAGCTGGAGCAAACCGTCACATCCCAGACGCTAGAACGGGGGTGGGTGCGGGGGAGGAGGGTCCCTTGGAGGGTTTGAAGGAACTGGGTTGTTTAAGACAAATCTCAGGGGCACATGGGAGCGTGGAACGACTCTCCAGTGTCAAGCTGCATCCTCTCAGCCTCGCTCCAATGAGGAGACCGAGTTCTGGTTGCCAGGGAATTGTCTGCTCGGCTGCGGGAAGCTGCAGCCACGAGGATGGAACTGGAGACCGTTATCCTAAGCAAAGTGTCTCAGGGATGGAGAAACAAACACCACATGCATGTACGCCTTAAAATCTGGGAGCTAAATGATGGGCACATGTGGACAGGGAGTAGTGTTAAAGTCATTGTAATCCAGGAAGGTGGGAGGGTGGGAAGAGTGGGAGGGGTAAACACTTACTTGTTGGGTACAAGGAACACTATTCTGGTGATGGGCACACGAAAAGCTCTGACTTAAATATTACATAAAGTATCCATGTAACAAGGACATTTATATCCCCTTAATGTTTTGAAGAAAAGAATACAAAGAAATGCTTGAATGGTGAGGGGAGGTTGTCCTCGGGTGTCCCCTGGGGCTTGACTGCAGGTGGAGGTTGCACTGACTGTCCTCTCTTGGGTCCCATGGACTGAAAGGTTCTCAGTGAGGAACTCAGCTCAGAAGCAGCTCTGTGTGGCACTGCCTGGCCCGGGGGGAGCCCTGTGCCCACTGTAGGAAGGAGGGTGGGCCATGGGGTTAGGAGGGGTGGCAATTGGGGAATGCCACCGAGTCGTCTACTCTGAAGGTGTTAATTATTCCTGTTGCATGAACAGTGGGCCATTGCCCTGCCCCTGTGTGACCACGGAGTTATTAAGGGTGCTGGATCCTCGTTAAACCCACCAAGACTGTCACGCAGGATGGACAGGGGCCAGGCTAGAAGCCAGCCCATAGCTCGCCCAGGCCCAGGGTTGCCCAGGCCTAGCTCCATTCTCCCCTCCTGCCGCTGACCCTCAACCGAGAGAAGCCACGGGGGGACTGGGCAGAGTGGATGGACCGTGGCCTGGATTCTGGGGCAAGAAGTAGCCCTTGTGCAGCTGGGCCAGACTGTGGCTTGGCCTCCACCCAGTGGATGGGGAGTCTCTGACTTTGCATCTCACATGAGGGTGATGGGGAAGTAGAGAAAACCCCTGTTTAAGAAACTTGAGGCCGTATATGTTGGCCACGGAGGCAGCCCCTGCCAACTACGATTGTAGCAGCAGTGACCATCTGCCGGGCCCCAAATCTCCCTCCACTGCCCTGCCACTGTGCCTGGATTTCTACCCTTAGGATCACGCCTTTGATTAAAGCTGAGTCTGGAAGAGCCCTGTGAAAATGTGTCCATGTTACCTGGGGAGGGCAGACATCTTTTTGTGTTGCTTGGTTAAATTAATGGCTGCCACTCAAAACATGCCTAAGGTGAGACAGGAGAGGGCTAAGTTTTGATGAATAGGTGAGGGTGGTGGTGGAAGATGACAGATTGGTCTGAGCAAAATGCATGCCTGGTCACAGGGGGCAGCTGACCACAGGGCCTCCAGGGGCAGGGGGACAGCTGGAGGGAGGGCGGTGTTGGGGGGGGGGAGGCACCCTTTTTGCCTGTTGCTTTCTGAAGGACTTGTACACCTTGGGAAGTCTTTGAACTCCTGAGACCATCAGATGCTGTCATGAGGCTGCTCTCTGGGGTGTCTCCAACCCCTCTTCAAAGTAGCCTCCAGCCACAGAGCTCCTGACCCAGGGAGGGGAGCCCTGCCTCTCAGCCTCCTTTCCCCGCACTGGCAACACCAGGCCCCTTGTGAGCACGTCATGCCTGTGAAATTCATGGAATCCCCACAAAGACCTATTGGCCTCATTTCACGGAGAAGGAGATGGAGGCATAGCTTGCTCAGGTCATAGGCGAGTATAGAGTATAGAAAGAGCCAGAATTCAGATGCAGAACTGTCTGACTGCAAAGTGGATGCCCTTGACCACCACTCCAGGTCAAATGGAGCAGAAGTTATCCACCCCTTTATTTTGGGTTAGCAGAGGGCAGCATTAGGAACCCCTGGGGGTCTAGGTCTGAGCTGGGGAGGGGTTAGTGGACTTGGGGCATGACCCAAACCCTACCCAGGATAATCCCAGCCCATCTGGGGGATTTGGGGTGACACTACTGAAGGGGATGGTGACAGCCCTTCCTGCTGGGGTAGCCCCTATCTTTGGGTGGGTGCTCACAGTGGGATTTTCCTGTCTTATCCCCAGCAGAGTTCATCCAAGCAATACTTGGCTGTAAATTTCTCCAACCCTGCAGCCACCCGGCCCTGGCCCCAGCCTCGGTCAGGGGATGCTGCTGAGCCGACAACAGATTTGTCACTGGGCGAGTCCCTGAGCCAGCACAGCTGTCAGCAGGGAGGAGTGGCTCTGCACCGTGGCCATGGCACATTTACCCTTGAGCGTGACAGGTGCAGACAGAGACCTCAGAATTTGTGGCTCTCCCTTCCAAGTGATGGATGGAGCTGGCTCCTTGAGGCTCTGCTCTACCACTTACTGTCAGAGACAAGCCCAGCTGGTGGGAAAGTGAAGCAGAGGGCAGGACGTGCTCTCTCTATTCCTCTGGGGCAACTTTCTTAGCGGACAGGGCTGGCATGGGTGCAGTGACCTTGGCCAAGCTTGAAGAAGGGAGGTTGAAGGTTGCAGGCTTGATGTTTGCTGCTGGCCGCTGCCTCCTGATGTCTGTACCCCTCCTTGTGCAGCCGACAACAGCGGGGTACGACTCCTCCTTCCTTTCTCTTTTGCCTTCTTGCTTTCTTCCAACAATCCATCCCCCTAACAAATATTGATGGGACTCCCACCGTTCGTAGGCACGAATGCTAGGTGCTGGGGAAAGAGCAGAGAACAGATCCCTGCCTTTAGAGTCTTGTGGGGACAGAAGCCAACAAACCATAAAGAAACCAGACAAACCTCAGGGAATTGTGAGGCCTATGCAGAGAATTCAGAGTGCTGAGACAGATAGTGGCCAAGGGGCCACTTTAGGTGGTCAGGAAGGTATCTCTTAGGAGGTGACACCAAGTGACAATACAGTGCTGGCCATGTGTGGTTTAGAGGAAGAGCCCACCAGGCAGAAAGGACAGCTGATGCAAAGTGCCAGCGTCAGGAGTGAGCTCAGGGGCTCCAGCAAGGGTGCTGTGGCTGGACCAGGGCAGGCGGTGGGGATGTGGCACAGGACAGAGGCGACTGCTGAGGCAGGCCCAGGGCCCCCTCTTCACAGGGTTTAAGTCAGCATGAGGAGTTGGGATTTTGTCCTAACCGTCAGGGGATGGGAAGCTACTGGGGACTTAAAGTAGGGGAGAGGCGTGATCTAATTTGTGTTTTGAAACTACCATTCTGGTTTTGTTTGAACAGATGCCACTAGCAAAATCCAAACTTGCTGGAGTTCTCCAGCTGCCAGCACACGTGGCCTGCCCGGAATATCCAGGGCTGTTTGTCCTGGTGTTGTTCTGGCCACATACAATGTACTGTGTCTAAGATGATTTTGGAGGTGTAAAGTTTTGGGGTAGTACCATCATGCACAGACACATACCTCACAAGTATTCCTTTATGAGACCCGTGGACGAGGCCCACATGTCTCCCCCATCTTATCCAGGGAAGATACAGAGCCTTGAGTGAAACTGGCACCATTACAAACCATCCTGAATCCATCAGTTACAAAAGCTGCTCCTAATAAATTGAATAAAGTAGAGAAGTTAAATGCAGGAGCCTCAGAAGCGTGGGCCCGTTGGCCCAAAGGAATATTAACAGATTGGCATTTGAGTGTTGATGTTTCTCGAGCTCTGGGCAGCCTCATAATTCAACACATGGTTTGGTGTGACAACATTTAGTGTGATATGCTGAATCTGAGATGAGTATGTCATATATAAAAGAGAGAAGAGCTAGCTAGAGCTCAGAAGGAAAAAGAGAATAGAAATGGAGGCACATGCATTAAAGCATGATAGGAAAGAATTTGGAAGTCTTGGAGTTGAATTGAGAAAAACAGCATGAATTTGGAACTTTAACATTCTGCTTAATTCCTGAAATAATTCAGGCTGCCTATGGGCTGATGCTTCTGGCCTGATACGTCTGACCCAGGTGTCATGACATAACCGTGTAGTCCCCCGATTGTGGATTAGCCCTTCAAATCACTTTGTACCACAAGGAATGGCACTTCTTTGTGGGCTCTCTGAACGGTAAGATGTGTCAGATGTTGGAGTGGGGATGTCCTGGTGTTGGAAGGCATGATGCTTTTAAAGATGCCTGTAGGAAAACAGGAAGGTACACAGCGGCACTCCCAAAGTCCCCCACGACTCCTGGTAGGATGACCAAGCAGGGACAGTCTGAGTGTTAAACTAAGGATTTATAGACCAATGGTCCATACTAAGTGAGCTTGAGTCTGTAAGGCTATTGAAAAGTGAACGTGAAGCGTGCCAGAGAAGCTGGAAGGCACACCTCAGTACTCCATATGGTTTACAGAAGGAGATTGATTAAGTCACGCGGCTAGGGGCTCACACCTAAGCTGTGGCCAGCACCCAGGTCTCCCATCCAATTTTTTGTTGACTTTGCTCCACTTGTTTGCTTAAAGGATTCAAATGCACGCAGAATCGCACTGTTCCCTGCGATGTTTATCTTGCTGTACCCAGTGCTGGATGTTTGCAGTAAGCAAGGGTGGAGTGTAGTGATCTAGAAGAGCTGTTTCAAATGCTTAGCAAGCACAGGCACACACTCAGACCGCCCCCCCCCAACACCCAGATTTTGTCATTACAAACTGTTGGATGGAATGTCAACACTGTCCTTTGCCCAGAGAGGCCTTTGTCACTTTGGAAGGGGTGTGTGTTATATCAAAAAGAAATCAACATGTCGGGAGGAAAGGTGAACAGGGATGGTATTATTGTCTTGAGACCAGAGCAACCAGCACCCACAGCCATATTTAGCCAATGGGTAGGTGTGTGAGCGTGTTTTTTTGATTGTCACTGGTTAAACAAAAGCAAACTATTATAACATTTAAAATTAGATTTAAATTTTATTGGCTCTAAATTCTAATCTAAAATCAATTAGGTTACCAGATTTCACAGGCAATCCTGATTTTCAGTTTCTTTAAAAATATTAGAAGATCTTCACAGGAGGCTGGAGTTGAGTGGGGACCTCCCTCTCGCATCAGAGCTTGCCGCTCCACTTAGCCCAGGTCCCCACCATTCCCAATTGTCTCTTATCTAAATTATCTTCTTGAAATATGTGGACATTTGCATTTTTGACATTTGCTGGTGATGCCAACAATAAATACTCAACAGAACAATGAAGGGTCATTATTACCACTTTATGGCTAAGAAAACTGAAGACCCTGAGGGCTCAAGTAAATTGCTTGAGGTCACAGGCTCTGGAAGGACCGATAGTTGGTTATCCTATCACCAATTCTCCTCTTCTTCACTACAAATATTATTTTTGAGAGATGGGGTCTCGGGGTCTCAGGATCTCAGTGCTCCCTAGGCTGACCTTATACTCCTGGGCTCAAGCAATCCTCCTGCCTCAGCCTTGGAATAGCCGGGACTATAGGCATGCACCATGCCTGGCTTAGAATCCTACTTTATTTAGGGGAACCTGCCCAGATGAAAGAGTCTATGTCCCAGTCTCCTTGCAGTGAGACGTGGCCATGTGAGTAAGTCTGGTCAATGACATATAGACTGAAGTGTTATAGGCATCATTTTTAAAAACATCCTTAAAATGAGAGGCGAGTCCTTTTTGCCCAGTCCTCATTCCTCGTGCCTGGAATGCGGACAGAATGACTGGAGTTCTTTCAGCCGTATTGGGCTGTGAAGATGGAGACCCTGACAATGGAAGAAGCCAAGAATTTCACAGTAGAAAGGTAGGAACCGGATTTTCTGATGGCTGGGGAGATCCCCTACACCACCCCTGACCTACATCCTATTAGACATCCTTTATGATAGCTAACAACCTGTGTGCATTCGAGTCCGTTCTCAGCTAAGCCAACCGATGTCGTGGCGAGGCGGAGACTCAGTCTGCCCGACAGCAGCACCTGGGCTCTTACTGGTTTCTCTACCCTGCTTTCTAGCCAGTGTTGCAGTAACAGCCATTCCCAGACTTCCCGTATTGCCTGAAGCTGCTTTCAACCCCGCCTTCCTGCCTACTGGCACTGGAGGAGCAATCGGACCATGAGCTT
Source organism: Galagoides demidoff (assembly GCA_963574575.1). NCBI lineage: Eukaryota > Metazoa > Chordata > Mammalia > Primates > Galagidae > Galagoides > Galagoides demidoff. The sequence continues at coordinate 19,371 of CAUYQV010031809.1, read as the reverse complement.
GGACTGGTTCATGGCGAGTGGCAGTCTTCCAGTTCTCCAGAAACCACAACACTAACCCAAACAAGGTCAATTTGGAGTTCCTTGGTCGAGGGCTGCAGTTCCGTATGTCACCTCACTCTAAGAACAGTAGCCTCCGAGCCTCCTTTCTGGGCTGCCCTCCAAGGCCAAATGGCAGACAAATAACGCCTGCAACAGTGACGAAAGGGGACCGGGTCCTTCAGGGAGACCCCAACAGCCTGCCAAGGCTGTCACCAGCTGCTACTCTATTTTTACTCGTGTGTAGGGTGTTCCTATAGTGACAAGTGTCCTTTCAGTTCAAAGTAATGGATCTCTCTTGTTTAAGTGGTTGGGATTATTAATTTTGCTTTTGGCACAAGAAAAACCCACATGATCAGATATTGAGATGTCTCTGAGGGTTGTGAAGTGGATACAGCCTTCTGTTTGGAAAATTCTCACAGTTTGTGCTCAAGTCTCTATGATCTTAAACACAGTGATGGTGATATTAACAACATCGCTTCCAGCCATGGAGCCCTCTTTCTTCTTGCTCTCACTCCTTCCGAGAATGACCGTAGCCCCTGCTCTTGCCTCTCACCTCCAGGCCCCTGCCTCCACTCCCACTTCCTCCCTCCCCACCACTCTGGTTAATGTCATCGGCCACCTCCAGTTGCTAACCCGATAGCTGTTTTTTTTAGTTTTTGTTTTATTGGACCATTCTGTGGCATTCGAGGCTTTTCACCACTCTGTCCTTACAATCGTCCACTCTTCTGACTTTCTGAGTATAGCAGCTGTTCTCAACCTGTGGGTCGCAACCCCTTTGTAACAATGAAAATACATCCTGCATATCAAATAGTTACATTACCGTTCATAACAGTAGCAAAATTACAGTTATAAAGTAGCAAAGAAAATAATTTTATGGTTGGGGGTCACCACAACATGAGGAACTGTATTAAAGGGCCACGACATTAGGAGGCATTAGGAAGGTTGAGAACCACTGGACTATAGGGTGTTTTGATTTTCTTACCATCTCTCAGACCAATCCCTCTTTGGTCTGAAGCCCATCAATCCTTATAGCTCACCCTCCATGCCTTCCTCCCTTCCCACCTTCTCCTTTCTCACTATACAAACTGTCCTCAGGCCATCTCTCCAGTCCCCTGAATTCATCTTACTCTATTTGATGGTGATGCTGTCTGAGGTCAACTTCCTCAAACGCAGACTCTTGCTGGCAGAAAGTGTGGTGGGACCACAGTGGAGAGAGTGAAAGAGGGAGGGAGGGACTGACCTGGATGCAGTGGCACCCCAAGTCTCAGCTAGTCCCCTGGGGGCGTCCTGGACCTGGGGTGCTCCTTCAGAGTTGAAGGCAAGGGAGCCCTGCCTTTGCACCCCTGCAGCGTTGAGTCCCTGGTTGGAGGGACTGTCCTGGGGAGGAGGTGTAACCTTGTGTGAGCTTTCTTTTACCAAAGGGAATTCCTCAAAATGGCCCAGCTAGGGTGACTGCCGCCAGTGTTCCCTGCCGCTGGGCAAATGAGTGTTTCAGTCCCAATGGGGGATCTGGACAGCACCACAGGACCCAGAACACAATCCCGAGTCTAAATTTACAGCCCTGACCTTTTTCTGAGCAAGCACCCTACTTACACGTCCAACTATCTGTGCTGTGGGCACCTCCCCCACGCTGTCACAGCTGCCGGGACGCAGCCCGCTGTGCACACCGTCTATCCTCTATAGAATCTCTCTCTCTGCCTGGAATGTGCACTCAGGGGCTGTATTTACTAATTCTCTGCATGTTTATGGAGTGCCGACCCTGAGCTGAGTGTTGTGCTAGACCCAGGGGAACTTGCCAGCGGCCAGCTGCAGGTCAGCTCCTGGGCATGGAGCCAACCTGCCCTCTGCAGGGAGACTGACCAGGTGGCTAGAAGGCAGGGTAGGCAGCGCAGAGTCCACCAGACCTGGGCAGGGCCACAATCCCAGCTCCAGAAAACTCCTTGTGGACAAATGGTAGGTGAAAGAGGAAGCAAGCCCAGGGGAAGGGTGGCAGGAGTGAGTCTGGGGGCTGGGGCTGGGGCTGGGGCTCAGATGACAAGTGCATGGGGACGGGGAAGGTAGAGCAGGATACCTCCCACCCTTCCTAGTAGCCCTTGCCTGGCTCCCTGGAGAACCACAGGCACCTTCCCTACTGGGGCCAGCTCCCCTGTGGCAGGGATTGGCCTGCGGGTGGATGACTCAGTAGGTTTGGAATCGCCTGCAGCCCTGGACCAGCCTAGGTGCCCAATGTACACAATCATGCTCATGCCTCTGATTCCCCCACGATGTGCCCATAGCACATCTCTGTTCCACACATACATACACATGGATGGACGTGCACATGGCTTTACACACACCCATGGCCCCCTGTCCATACTCACAACCCCTTTCCCTAAGCTCACAGGTGGGGTCCCTCTCCCACTGGCACACACTTGTGCACGAACACACACAGACACGCTCATCTGCTGATGCAGGAGTGCACTGCCCGCACCAGTTTGGGAAGCCTGAGTGACAGCTGTCAAAACGCAGCCTGGAGGGCGTCAGTCCAAGTGCCTGGTGGGTACAGGAAGAATTCTGGCTCTGGTTGGGTTGCGTCAGCCCGCAGAGGGGAGAGGTGAACCTTTTGTCTTCTCTCTTTTTGGGGCCAGTCTTCTGAAGTGCCAGGAATAAGTATTCAGTTGCCTTCCTTCCCCAGAGGCCAGGTTGCTCTCTAAATACCAAGGCGGGGAAAATAGGACTTAAAAAGGTCATTATCAAATATCGAGAGGGTGGTATTTAGCTGGCAAAGTGGCTCCTGGAGAAGAGACCTCAGACCTCAGCGGGAAGCCTTTCTTGTCAGCCCCAGTGCTGCCCTGGGTCCTGGCGGTGGCAGGAGGGGCAGGAGGCTCCATCCTCCAACACAGAGCTGCACCCTGATCTCTGGGGGACAACAAAATCTGCAGGGCCAGGAGTAGGGTTATTTGAGATCATGTCTGGGTCTGGGTGGGGCAGGATGGTAGCCCTACAGGTGGTGATCTTGGGAAGGGGGTCCAAGAGAGCTCCCCATAAGCTGAAGGGGGTCCAAGAAAGCTCCCCAGGGAGGTAGGGCTTCAGTTATTCTCCCAAGACCACAGGGGCCTGGCAGGGACCAGAAAGCTCATCCATCCCTCTGCTTCTTAGAGAACACCTCCTTTCCTTCCTTCTTTTGTGGCTTAGGTGGGGAAAAAAAAGATTACTTAACAGTTTGAGAGGGTGATGCCTTTTAGGGTCTTTGTTAAGGGAAATACCTTGCTAAGCTGCCTGGGCTAGAAGGTCAGATCCTGGGGACACTGAGTCCACAGAAGCCAAGATAATACCAAAGGTAAATTGGCTAAACTTTTCTGCATGAGAAAGTGAGAGGAATTGGATTTTCTCCAGAGATGGGGGTGCAGGAGAGAGAAGAAAGGCTTTGTGGCTGGGGGTACGGGGGGTAGGGGAGGCCGGGCAGGAGTGGGAGACTGGGCCTGTGGGATATGCTCCATTTGTTCCTCTCTGTCCCATCCCCACCCTTGGCCACCCTGCTCTGTGCCCAGACCTGACCTCCATGAAGACATCTGACCGCTCTCTGCCTCTGGCTGCTACTGGGTTTGGTAGGAGAGGGAGGTGGGGGGTGTTCAGCTCTAGGCCCCCTTCCTGCTGGCTAGGCTCCCATTGGGAGCCCACCTCTACTGCTGTGTGCACAGTCCTGTCTCTTTCTCCTGGCTCAGCCAGACCTGTTGACCGGGGTGCTGGGATGACTTCACTGAGGATGGGTGAGCCTCCAGGACAGGCTGCTACTGCCTGCTGCCAGCTTGGGGCCACTACAAAGACCGGAAGAACTAGCACAGCTGGATGGTGACGGGACCATGTCTGGGGCATGTGCTGGGGGCGGGGGCATAAGACCCCTAACATGGGACCTTCTATGTGTCAAAAACCTCAGAGTTACCAGGCCCCCCTGCCTGTCACTAGCAGACTGCCCGTTCTCTCTGCTCAGGCCCAGCTGATCTACACTGTGGCTGCCAGGGGGAGCAGCCGGGAGGTGGGGGTGGGAGAGAAGGAGGCCTGCAGGAACTGTGACTCGGGGCTGGATTTATTTTTCTGGCTCCTGAAAGACAGAGAGGGAGGGGGAACAGGCAGGGGGTGCCTTTCAAGACCTATTTTTTTTCCCTGACTCATGACGCATAATGCAATCAGATGACATTTAAATATTCATGTCAGAAAAAAGGATGCAGATGCAAGTGTGAGACTGGTGGGCTGGGTGGGGGAGGGAGGCAGGGAGGGCTTGAGATCCACAGGCTGCATTTTGGGGGACCGAGGATCTCAGAGAAAGGGCATTTGGGCTCATATAGTTTGTGGCAAGAATCTCTTGATGGTGTCCCTGTTGGGTGGGTACCTCCCCACCTTTCCCATCACAGACCCATTCCATCCTGGAGCAGAACTGTCCATCATGGGGCAGCAGCTCTTGCTACTGGAATTCTTCTTTAGAGGGAGCTAAAACCTCCCTTGCTACCCTCATTAGTCTCTCCCTGTGGTTCTTTCTCTGGCCCTGGGACCACTTGGGATATGGCCACTCCATTGACCCCTGGCAGCTCCTGGATTTCTCAGCAGGTGACTTTGTCCTCCTAGCTGCAAGATAAGCACCCTAAGGTCCTCTGCCCTTGCCCAGACTGTTCTTAAGATGTTGCCAAAGACCCCAAGGGAAGGCAGGGAGAGAACTTGCATCTGCAGATTGATACTCCTCCTGACGGGGACTGAGTTCCCTGGCCGGTCCCTGTGTCTGGACGTTGGCCACCTGACTACAGAGTCAGTGGGGGGACCAGTGAAGAAGTGGGGTGGAAGGGAACTGACACTAGATTGGGAATCAGGAGACTTGAGTTCGGGATCCAGCCTGAATACTCCTGGCTGTGTGACTCAGAGGAAGTCACATCGCCTCTCTGAGCCTCAGTTTCCTCGTCTGTAAGGTAGGGACACCTCCCTTACAAGGACTTCATGAGGATTAAGGAGCTGAGAAGAGCAGTGTCTATTGGCTGGAAGGGCCAGGACACTCTGCTGCGTTGTGGGTCCCCTGGGCCAGTTCTTGAGGCAGAGGGAGAAGAGAGGCAACAGTTGGGGGACTTGGGATCCAGGGTCTGTCCTTGCAGGCTCAGGTGGCGGCTGCTCAGACATACTGATGCACCTGCTCAGGGCTGGGCAGGAGGTCTTCAAGGTGTAGGCAGTGTGGAATGGAACAGACAGACGAATTCCAGAGCTACAGGGTATAGTTTTGCTCCTTTACTGGCTTTGTGATCTTGGGAACCCAGGACCGTTAGAACCCAGGGTGGGGCAAGACTTTGAGGGCTGTAGTTCAATGGCCTATGTAGCATGGGGACCCCCACTATTGACCCCAGCTGAGATTCTCAACCCCGACTTCCTGGCTGATGAGGACTCCCTACTTCTCATGGTAGTCTGTGGCCTTCCTGGCGGTACTGATGGGAATTCCCTCTGTGCTACAATAGTTCTGGTTTCCTCCCTGTCCCTTGAGTTTCCCTGGCCCCAGGCAGGCTTGAGAAGGTTTAAGAAGCTGCCACTCTTGGGGCTGCAGGATGAGGACGTCCTGGAACAGAGCAGAGAGCATCCGGGGCTCCCTCCTGCTCAGCTCAGGCACACTTCCACTTCTGCCACAAGCTCCCTCTGGTCCAGTCTCTTATTCATCCTTCTTTGAGGTCTTCTCAAAGGGTCTGAGGCTCCCTTAGCACCCTGTCCCACTGCACTGAGCTGGGTCCGCCTCTGTCATTATCCATCCTACACCCCTAAAGAGCGCTGTTTCCCTTGCTGTTCAGTCACCCTCCTCGGCTCTTGGCCTCATCCCTGCCTCCTCCTCTTCTGGGCCTTTCTCCACAAGGAGCTTCTCTCTTTATATCACCACCTCTATCTTCTGCCTCGACTGCTTTAGCTTAGAAACCTTCTGAAGCTCCTGTCTCTGTAAAAAGTAGCCAACAAACAGACAGACACCACCCCTCCCTGCAGCTGCGGCTCTGTGGCTCCCACCCTGTCTCTCCTTTGCCCTGAAGCTAAGCTTCTTGACCAGCAGTCATTCCCTGCACACACGTCTCCACCTCCCCCGCTTGTGTAGCTGGTCTTCTGCTCCTACCAAGGTCACCTGTGACACCCTCCATGGTCACCGGTGACATCCTGATGATAGGCTTGCTGAACTCCCCTTAGTCCTTATCTTACCTGACTTCCTGCAGCCTTTGGGACTAGTGATCACATCCTCTTTATTATTATTTTTTATTTTGATAGATATAGGAGTACAAATGTTTTTTGGTTACATGGATGAATCGTGTAATGGTGACGTCTGGGTTTTTAGCATCACCGTCACTCAAATAGTGCACATTACACCCGATAAGTAGGTTTTGTTCCCTGGCCTTCTTCTGAGTCCCTCTTCCCACACTCCTCTCTTCTGAGTCTCCAGTGCTCATTGGAGGACTCCGCATGCCTTTGCACACCCATAGCTTAGTTCTCACTTTCACCCACAAGGGAGAACACACTGTATTTGGTTTTCTATTCCTGTGCTACTTTCCCTAGGATAATGGCCTCCAGCTCCACATGAGTTGCTGTGACAGGCCCTATTTCATCCTTTTTTATGGTTGAGTGGTAGTCCATGGTGTGTGTGTGTGTGTGTATACACACGTTCTTTATCCACTCCTTGGCTGATGGGCACTTAGGTTGGTTTCATACCTTTGTAATTGTGAATTGTGCTGTGAGAAGCATACCAGTGCAGGCATCTTTTTGATACAGTGATTTCTTTTTCTTTGGGTAGATACCCGGTAGTGGGATTGATGCACCAAATACTTTTAGTTCTTTGAGAAATCTCCGCACTGTTTTCCATGGAGGTTGTGCTCACTGACATTCCCACCAACGGCAGGTAAGCGTTCCCTTTGCCCTGCATCTGCCACCAACGTTGTTTTTTGACTTTTTAATAATGACCATCTGACTAGCGTAAGATGCTATCTCATTGTAGAGTTTTAATTTGCATTTCCTTGATGATTAGTGATGTTGAGCATCTTTTTTTCATATACCTGTTGGCCATTTGTAAATCTTCTTTTTAAAAAAGTGTCTTTTCTATGTCATTTCTTGACTTATAAATGGGATTATTTATTTCGTTGTTGTTGAATAGTTTGAGTCCCCTGTAGATACTGGATATTGGTCCTTGTCAGATATATAGTTTGTGAATATTTTTTTCCCATTCTATAGGTTACCTGTTTACTCTGTTGATTGTTTCTATTGCTGTCAGGAAGCTTTTCAGTTTAATTCCCATTTATTTCTTTTTGTTTGTGTTGAATTTGCTTTGGGGGACTTAGTCATACATTCTTTGCCTAAACCAATGTCCAGAAGACTTTTTCCTAGATTTTCTTCGAGAATTTTTTTTTGCTTTAAGTATAAATCTTTGGTCCATCTTGAGTGAATTTGTATATATGGTAAGAGATTGGACCCAGTTCATCCTCCTGCACGTGGCATCATTGATTGAATAGGGCTTCCTTTCTTTAGTGTTTATTTTTGTCTCTTTTGTTGACTGTAGGCATTTGGCTCTATTTCTGGGTCCTCTATTCTGTTCCATTGATCTATATGTCTATGTTTATACGAGTAGCATGCTCTTTTGGTTACTATTGCCTTATAATATAATTTGAAGTCAGGTAATGTGATGCCTCCAGATTTGCATTTTTTGCTTAGGATTTGTTTGGCTATTCACCCTTTTTGGTTCCATGTGAATTTTAGGGTTGTTTTTTCTAATTCTCCGAAGCATGGCATCGGTATCTTGATAGAAATTGCATTGAATCTTGCTTTGGGCAGTACGGACATTCTCACAATCTTAATTTTTCTAATCCACGAACGTGGATTTGTTTGTATTTTCTGTGATTTCTTTCATCAGTGTTTTATGGATCTTCCTATGGAGATCTTTTACCTCCTTGGTTAAGTGTACTCCTTTTTTTAAATTGTTGTTTGTGTTTTTCTTTTTGTAGCTATTGTAAATGGGATTGAATTCTTAATTTGATTCTCAGCGTGGTTGTTATTGCACACCCACTTTCTTTGAACACATCTTTGGCTTTGAAGTCGCCATTGTCTCCTGGATCTCTGCCCACCGTTTGGCCCCAGCTTCTTAGTTCATCCTTCTTGTGAATGAGGCTCCTAAGTGTTGATGCACTTGGCCTTCTTTTTGCATTCCTTGTACTGTCCGTGGATGAAGCCATCTATTGGGTAGTTATGGTTACCTTGACTTTCTATCTCCAGCCTGGCCTTCTTCCTGAGCACCAGACCTACATATCCAACTGCCCACTGGACGTCTCTATTTGGGTGCCCTTCAAGCTCCCCATGTACAACACGAAGTTCACCATATTCTTCCCCAAGCTCTCTGTGTCGGGGAGTGTCACCTCTATCAGTCATTGCCCAAGCTGGAGATCTGGGAGGCCAATCATCTCTCTTGCTCTTATACTTCCATCTGATGAGTAGGGCCCGTCAGGTCTATCTGCTGTCAAACTGTTTTTGAATCTGCCTCTTCCTTTCTGTTATGAATTCAATTGCTGTGGTCCAGGCCAGTAGCATCTCTCGCCCCGATACTGACACTGCCCCTGCCCTGCTGCTGGTGTTCCAGCTTCTCTCTGGTCCCCTAAATCCCAGCAATGTCAACAGTGCTCTGTCCCAGGGAGGAGGCAAGGTATTTGTAGAGGCATCAAGGCAGGCCTCTGGCTGGCCCATTCCTTGGACCCTGGTGGAACCAGGACAGAGCTGAAGTTCTGGTTCCTTGTGAATCAGGTCCTAGCTTTGGGGATAAGGAGTACATGCATGCGTGTGTGTGCACGTGTGTGCTTATACTGCCTGGGCACTGTGTGTGTGTCTGTCCACGCTGGAGAGGGAGGATGATTAAGCAGGAGCTCCTATCCCCATGGTCCCCAAAGATCTTTCCCAAGAGCCTGTCTCCTGCTCGTCGCCCGCCCACGTGGGAGAACAAAGCTCTTTCCAGCTGACTGCGCCCGTGTTAGCTGAGACAAGAGTTGTACATCTCAATTTTTATCACATGAAAATGAGATAAAGAATGCTAGAATAGATGCCGAAGAGCTGATCCTGCAGAGATGACTCCTTCTTTACTGTGGAGACCCTCATCCCCTCCGCACCTCCCCGTGGAGCTGTCCCTGTTGAAATACCAGCACTGTCTCTCTCTCTCTCTCGCCGGGGCCTTCAAAGAGGGTGTCTCAGCTCTTACATTTTAAAACACAGGGAGAGTTAAACACGCGACCGCACAGCAGCAAGAAAAAAAGCAGCCCCGAAAGGCGCTGAGTGTGTGCTGCCAGCCTGCGCGGCGCCGCCTTCACAGCCCTGCCTTGATGTTGCTGCCTTGACTAGACAGAAGATGTTTTCCTCCTCGATTAGGAAAAAGCCACAGCTTCACGCCTGCCTGGGAGGTGGCAGTGCTGGAATTAGCACCGGGGGGGGGGGGGGGAGAAAGTGACAACCGCCTCCCTCATCTAGATTTCAGCCCTGGCCTGTTCGAGGCGACCATTCTGGCTTCCGTGGGATCTTTCCCTCCTTTCCTCCCACCCCTCTACTTATAATGAACATGAACTTGAACCACTTTCTACTCTGCGCCCGGCCCAGAGGTAGATCTGAGGTTATAGAGGAATAAAATGTGGTTTCTTCCCTGGGGGAGCTCAGAGCTAGCCAGAGAGACTGATGGAAGAATAAGTAAACCCAGCTGCCCGCAAGACTCTTCCTGCCCCTAAGGTTCTAGGTCAGAGGTGAGGCTCTTCCTTCCCCTGAGGTCTGGATCACCTCTGTCTCAAACCCCCATTCAACGGACTGAGCCCTGAAAGCCTACAGAGGTTCCTGCAAATTCCTTGAGGTCTTACATGCAGTGGTTAAGAGCACAGACTCGAGCCAACTGCCTGGGTTCAAATCCCAGCTCTACTTATAGCTAGAGCAACCAGCATTACTCAGTTGCTCTGGGCCTCCGTTTCCACATCTGTAGAAAGTCGATAATAATAGTACCGACTTTATAGGGTGAGAATGAAACGAAAGAGTATAGGTGCAATGCTTAGAGCAGAGGCTGGCGCGTCGCACGCACGATGAATGATTAGCTCTGGTTCTTCTTGTCATCACTGGCTCTGGGCTCCTGCTTGCATCGAATTAATTCAGTTTATGCATCTACTTACCCCTTGCTGGTGTTGTCAGTTTCACCCTGAGTCAGTCCAGACATAGACCTCAATCCTTTTCTTTATATTCCATTAAAAAAAAAAATCAGCTTCCCTTCTAAAACAGAGCATGGCTGGGCACACACAGTCTCTGTGGGTAGCCAACATTTCCAAAGGATGGGGAAAAGAAGGAATTTATTGCAATAATGCCGGCAGTGTAAAAGTCCATGTTTGATATTTCCATTCTTGAAAGCCCCTTAGCTGTTTCCAGCGTCCACCTCCTGTTACATTGTTTTGTTATTCTCCCCTTTGCCCTCTCCCTCTCCCCACCTCCGAATTCCCACTTGTTTCCCAAACACAGCAGTTGAGCTAAGTCTTGTCAAACCATACTCTTAGGTTGTTACTCTTAGGTATGTGACCCCCACCCAAGTGCCTTATCAAGGTATTTTTTTTTTTTATATAGAGACATTTTCTTCCCTAAGAGGAATTCTGGTGTCAGATGTTTTATCAGCCAAGATCTAACCAGGAAAAGAGAAACAAGAGAAACCTTGCTCAGCGTCGAGGACGGAAGGGATTTAATGCAGCGTGTGGGTTACAGATGGTTGCGCGGCGGCTCCAGTGGGGAATGTGTTGAACTGTGTTCCCGCTGGTACAGAGCCACTGTCCCAGGCCCTCAGGTGCCTCTCTACCCCTTTCCCCATCCAGTCACTGCAAGAAGCTTCCAAGACATGCTTCAGGGCGTGTCACTGACAGTCTGAGTGAATGGGGCAAAAGAGTAGCAGAGGCAGATGTGGTAAGGGTGGAGATGGGACTGGATGGGAGGCAGAGCCCTCTTAGAAGGCGCTATGGTCAGACCAGGGAGAAACCTGACCATCTGGTCCTGCGTTGCTCCTGGACAGCACAGGCTTCCCACAAAGGGTGGGACCTAGGCCCCATCTCTTTATGGAGAAGGAAATTGAGGCCCACGTCATACAGCCAACCAGGGCCATCTGGGGCCCCTCTGCAGTGCGGTAACATCAGGAGGAGGAAATGAGATGGGAGGACACAAAGGTGACCATCATCTGTTAGAGGCGTGGATGGGTTCTCTGCAGGACGCGGCGAGGCTGGAGAGGCCTTTGGAGATTGCAGAGGGAGCCACAGTGGAGCAGTCAAGGGCACATACAGCTCACATCTGTGAAAGAAGGGGCGAGAAGCACTTCTGGGGGCGGGGGGACGGGGGCAGGGGGACGGGGGCAGGGAACCAGGCTGACACCAGGCCCTGGATCTCTGCTCGCTGACCTCAGCATCTGATAAACACAGACAGCCTGTTAGAACTAAAGGATGTCAAGCAGAGATGAGATGTCTGGTTTTTCTTAGGTCAGACTGGGTCAATCTGGTTCTTGTTTAAAAGTAACAGGTACGAGATTTAGGCATCTTGAGTGAAAGACCAGAAGTCTTTGAAGTTGTCCCAGACTCAGGAGATGTTAGGACAGGCCTTAGGAACAGGTGGGAGCGAAAGTGGTGATGGTGGGTCAGGTGGACGAAAGGTGGTCTTGAGGCCAGCACAGGTTGGGGCTAATAGCTATGGCCAAGGTTATGTGCTTGACCTCCAGCCATGCCCTCTTCCTTGGCATCCTTCAAGAGTCACAGAGGAAGGTGAGCTGAGGTTCCACACCCTCTCCCTGGCTGTGCGGGGTCAGGAGAAAGAAAAGTTCAGCGTCCAGACCAGAAGGCCTTTTCCTTCCTGCCAAGACAATTTTCAATGTGGGAGAGGTAACTCCCTGCCCCCATCCCCCCAATATGAATAATATTAGAAAATGGGCCTTGGGGAATCAATACTCAATGTATACCCACTGGCCAGAGCTCTTTGGGCCTTCCCTGATTCCCCAGGGACCCCTTTGCCCACTGTGCCTCTGTCCTGGTCCCCAGGGTTCCCTCTGCACCCTTTGTTTCCTCTCCTGGTGTCCAGGATCCTCCTACCCTGTGCTCCTGGTCCTGGTCCCCAAACCCCCTCCACTCTCTGTTACCCATCTAGGTCACCAGGGTTCCCCCTGCATCCTCTGCTTCCCGTTCTGGTGTCTAGGATCCCTCTCCACCCTCTACCCCCATCCTGGTCCCCAGGCCCCCCTCCACCCTCTGTTCCCTGTTCTAGTCTCTAGGGTCCCCCCTCCATCCTCTGCTCCCCATCTTGGTCCCCAGGCTCTCCTCCCTCCCTCCAGCTCACCTGAAGACACAGTTTTTTATTGAAACTGCTGCAATATCTGCTCAGACAATCATCTCTCCCTCTCCAGCTTCCTTTGGCAGTGTGCTGCTGTTCACTCTGCAGCCAGGACATATTTAAAAGAGAGAAACTTTAAATTAAGTTTGGGAGAGTTTAAATGAAAGAAAACAAACCCTCACTATTATCACAGGTAAGAAAGATGCTCTTGGCTCCTGGTGGGGAATTGCTGGCTTGCCTTCATCTGGAGCCAGGAAGAAAATCAGGAAATGTTTTCTTTCTCTTACCCTCTGACATCCTGCCAGCTCCTTACCCAAACCCACCAGCCATATGCCAGGGTCTCGCCTGGATTCAGATGGGGCTTACTACGGGCTCTTCAGGGTAAGTGGGAGTGGGCTCCAGACTGGGGAATCACTGCACTCCATCCCCCACCCTGCAGCATCCTCAGGCTCTCTTTTGGAGGAAGGGCAGTGGGGGAGCAACGGAAGGAGGCCAGCTCAGCCTCCACCTTAGCCGCCTGGGTCAGCCTCCTTAACCTTGGGGGGGTCCCCCAGGGAGTGGGTATCCTGTCTAGGCTTCTGCACTGAGAATCTCCTGGCATGAATGACTCTCTAAGATGCTTGACCCTGTCTTGCTGATGCTGAGGGGGTGTGAAGGAAGATGCAGCCTCAGGCTTGCCTGGGATGCAGACAGAGCCTCCTGTGGTCTTCGTGGTCCAGCCCGGGCCCTCAGACAGCCGCTGGGGTCTGGGAATAAAAAGCCTAATCCTTGGGGAAGTCCCTCTGCACCCCCCTCTTGTCTCATCCAGCCTCTGGCCCCAGTTGTCTAAAACACTAGCTCCCATTGCACTTACTGTGGGCCAGGTTCAGTAGTACGAGTTCCATTGACATTGTCGCTCTCATTTTTTCCTGTGATAAAATATATAACATATAAAATGTACCAGTGGATGGGTGTGGTGGCTCACGCCTGTAATCTTAGCACTCTGGAAGGCTGAGGCAGATGGATTGCTTGAGCTCAGGAGTTCAAGACCAGCCTGAGTAAGAGCGAGACCCCATCTTTATAAAAAGGGAGAAAAACTAGTTGGATGTGGTGTAGGCGCCTGTAGTCCCAGCTACTCAGGAGGCTGAGGCAAGAGGATTGCTCAAGCCCAAGACTTTGAGGTTACTATGAGCTATGATGATGCCATAGCAGTCTACCCAGGGTGACAGAGTGATACTCTGTCTTGAAAAAAACAAATTTACAACCTTTCTTAAGTATACAGTGTAGTGACATTAAGTAGTACACTCCCATAATTGTGTAACCATCACTACTGTCCAGTTGTACAGCATTTTTACCACCCTGCACCCACTCGGCAGTCACTCCCTCGTCCTCCAGCCCCGGCAGCCACTGGCATGCTTCCCATCTCTATGGATTAGCCTAGTCTGGCTATTTCATGTGAGACAAATCCTACACGATGTGACACTTCGTGCCTGGCATCTTCATCTAGCATGCTGTTTTCCAGGGTCATCTGTGTCGTGGTGTGTAGCCACACTTCATTCCTTTTTGTGGCCAAGTAATATTCCATTGTCCAGCTAGACCGTGAACTGGTGAATGGATGAACGAAACGTGGACAGGCGGGCTGTTTACACCTTTGGGCCATTGGGATTAGCGGTGCTATGAGCACTGGTACCAGTTTTTGTTTGAACACCTGTTTTGGTATATGAGGTCAGACAGTTATGTTGGAGAACTCTTCCTAGAAAAAGTGCTACATACTTCATTGCTGACTATTGCTATGGTCACTTTTGAAGTACTCTACTTGGACCAGGCACGGTGGCTCATGCTTGTAATCCTAGCACTCTGGGAAGCCGAGGCAGGTGGGTTGCCTGAGCTCAGGAGTTCCAGATCAGCCTGAGCAAGAGTGAGACCTTGTCTCTACTAAAAATAAAAAAAAAAAAACCCAGCTGGGCATTGTGGTGGGAGTCTTTAGTCCCAGCTACTCAGAAGGCTGAGGTAAGATGATCGCTTGAGCCCAAGGGTTTGAGGTTGCTGTGAGCTCTGACACCACATGGTGATGCTCTGTCTATCCAGAGCAACAAAGTGACACTCTGCCTAAAAAAAAAAAAAAAATTCGACGTATTCCCCTTAGCCACATGGCAACCCTGTGATCTTTAGGTATGTAACACTTTTCCTAGGATGAGTTTGTGAACTTAATTGTCCAACCTCCTATACCTAGGAGTGGACTTGCCAGGTCATATAGTACTTCTGTGTTTTACTTTGGGGGAAACTCCAAACTGTTTCCCATAGTGGCTGCACCATTTTATACTCCCACCGGCAATCATGTTCTTGCCAACATTTGTTATTTCCTGTTTTTTAAAAAAGTTATTGCTGCCGTCCTGGCAGGAAGGACCTTGTAGCATTTATTTCTCACACCTGAAATAAGCCATTTGAATTACTCCCACTTTGCAGATGAGAACACAGAGATCAGAAAGGCTAAGGTAACTTGGCTGGGTCACCGAGCTGGCAATGATCAGGTAAGGAAGGAACTCCGGTCTGCTGACTCCAAAACCAAGGCTTCTAATCACAAGGCTGCACCGCGTCCCACCTCTACCAGCAGCAGACTCTGCCTTTGATGTGGGAAGGAACAGAGAGGCACAGTTAGCAAGTTGAACTTGAGCAAGTCGCTTAATGTCTCCGAGCCTTCATTTTCTCATCTGTCCGAGGGAAATGACGATGTCTGTTCCACCGTGTCCATGAACCTAGTCCATGGATGTGGAGGGCTGTGTGGCCGTGAGAGGAGATTCTCATTTGCTGAGGGCTCCAGACAGTTATTTCAATACACGCAAACCAGACACTGGGTCAGAGGTCATAGGCAGACAGACGGACATACAGACAGGGCGTTTAGAAGGCCATTATTGAGATGTGGAAGAGGTGGGGAAGCTTTAACATTGGCATTAGGGTGCAGAAAATTTAACTTTAAATAAATAAATACTTATCCTTTGATATTATTTGGGTGAGAAAAGCAATGTATGTTTTTTTTTTTTTGAAGCCAGGAAAACACAGAAAAGCATAAAGAAGGAAGTAAAAATGATCCAGAGTTCTACTAGCCAGCAACACATACTGTTAACATGGTATTGTGTTTTTTCCCAGACATCTTCTCTAGGCATATGCAATGTCCAGGGGGCTTTCCTGCCTATGCCAGAATGTGTCCTGCTCTGGAACGCAGCCATGCTCTAGCATAGCCGATGAGCTGCTGGCACCAGGCCATCACCATTTCTTCTGGGACTGAAGTGCCTACTGGCAGAAAGTTTATCCTGAGGGAGGAGGTGGCCAGGCAGGGCCCACTCAGCATCTGTGAACTCCCAGGCAGACAGAGCTGTCCAAACAGTAGTTCCACCCTTGGCAGGTGGGTGAACTTGGACCTATTTCCCAGCTTTACGATCTATAAGGTGGAGGATAATCGTGGTGTCCAACTCACCAGCCGTTAAGAAGATTGAAGGAGCGTACAGTACAAACTACAGTATTTAAAAATTGTTAAATTGTTTTTCTTTTTAGAGACAGAGTCTCCCTCTGTCACCCAGGCAGAAGTGCAGTAGTGTGATCATAGCTCACTATAGTCTTGACTCCTGAGCTCAAGCCATCTTCCCACCTCAGCCTCCTGGGTACCTGGGACTACAGGGTCTTGCTATGTTGCCTTGGCTGGTCTGGAATTCCTGGCCTTAAGTGCCCCTCCTGCCTCAGGCTCCCATAGTTCTGGGATCACAGGCATGAACCACATGGCCAACAAACTATGTAATATTTTCATATCCAGAAGCCACCAGCTGTTTCTCTGTATACACCAGAGACAGAAATGGAGCAGTTTCTTTGAGGAAGCTATGGGAGGCTTTCTCTGAGTAATGCAAATAGAAGGCCACCCGGGAAACTTCTGCGAGGCAGCAAGACATTTTGGGGGTTGTCTGTGTGCACGTGTGCCCGTGTTACTCTGGATGCTCAGGAGGAGCTGGCAGGATTCACACCTTGCATGGACAGGTTTCCACTGGGCAGAAGGATCAGTCTCGTAACAGCAGAATCCTGTTTCTTTCTCCCTGGTGCTCAGAAGCAGGTCTGACCCCTGAGGGCTTTTGAATAATGCAGAGAAGAGGAGGAGGGTTGAGGCCTCAAGATAGATGCTGGGACTCTGCTATTAAGATTAGTAGGAACTTAAATAATTGGAAATGTACTAACGGATGTGTCTGTGTTCGCACCCCCACCTGCTGAGCCAGGCCGTGCTGCTATAGGCATGGTAAGTACTTTGAGTTCTTGGCATGCAGAAGGTACACAATGAATAGTGGTGGTTACAAGGCTGTAGGGCCAGGTGGGAGAGGTGAGACTCAGCATATCATAGAGATTAAACTCAGATTTTCCCCTGGCTCACACCCATGAACACCTATGTATGTCCCTAGGAACAGAGAGGGGACTTAAGCAAAAGTAAAAAGATCAAATTAATTAAAAGTCCTTTAAAACTTTGTGGACATTGATAGCATTCTCTACAAGAGAGGAATGTGATCTGGCTGGCTGCCTCAGTTCCTTTCTTGGGTAGAAGAAGGAGATGTCCTTTTCCACCAAACCCCATAGTTCGAGGGGGATCTACCTATCACAGTATTCACCCTGATTGTCACATGACTGAACACATGACCCACGTCCCTCCAATCAGGAACTTTCCCCTGAGAATCTTAAATTGGAACTAGGGGAAAGGAGCCAATCCTCTGAAGGCAAAACTGTGGGATGTGATCCTCCAAGTTGTTGCTGGCAACCTCCCCCGTGCTGTGGGAGAGAGCAATCTAAGTAGGAAGGAACAGAGCTGACCATTGAGAGAAGCAGAGGTGGGAAATGGAGTGGGATGGGTGCTGAAGGGCAGTCACACTCCTGGCCCTGGTCATTTCTGGAATCCAAGTATGCTTCTACTGCCCATGGTTTGGTCATGTGATCCAACAAACTCTTCTTTTCATTTAGCTATGTAAAGTTGGAATTCTAAAACTATCTGGGAGGGCGGCTCCTGTGGCTCAGTGAGTAGGGTGCTGGCCCTATATACCAAGGGTGGCGGGTTCGAACCCAGCCCCTGCCCTGGCCAAACTACCAGATGTTGTGGCGAGTGCCTGTAGTTCCAGCTAGTTGGGAGGTTGAGGCAAGAGGATTGTTCAAGCCCAAGAGTTTGAGGTTGCTGTGAGCTATGATGCCATAGTACTCTACCCAGGGCGACAGAGTGAAACTCTGTCTCAAAAAAAAAAAAAAGTTCGGATTCTAGAACTTGAAAGTTCCTGAGATGATTTGGAATGCATTGATGGTGGTTTGGCTGCACATGTTGGAAGCCTGTCCAAGGTAATTGTACCCGCTGAGAGGGGCAGTGTCCAGCCAAGGTGGTGTGAAGCCAGGGGGGCAGCAGAGACACTCAGGAGAGAAAGAAGTTCTACAGGAGATGAGCAGTACCTGGCCGACACAGCAGAAAGCTGGGGGTGGTAGAAGCAGGGTCATGGCATATAATTGAGCAGACTTATTTGCAACATCTATCATACATACACACAATCGATGCAGTCTAGTATTCTTTTTATTTCCACTTGACTTTATACCTTGGGCATTTTCCCTGAAAATTAAATACGAGTTGAGAATGTGATTTTAATGACCACATAGCATTTCATCATAAGAACCTAACACAATCTATTTAACAAATCCTCTAGTGCTGGGGATTATAAATAAATTGTCTTTACTTATTTATTTTTGGGGTTGTTTTAATTTTTCTGTTATTGTATGTTGTGCTGCTAGAAACCTCCTCGGAAATAAATCTTTGTGCACATCTCTAATGATTTCCTTAGGAGAAATTGTTATAAATGGAATTGCCTTATCAAAGGGTATGGACATTTTAAAGCCTTTGATCCATATGAATAAATTGCCCCGCAGAATGGTTGTGACAATTCACACTCCCAAGCATAGGGTAGAAAGAAGGGTTTCCTTTCCTCTGAGCCTTTGCCAGCCCAAAGTACTGTACTTTTTTAAAAGCTTGGTTAAGATGATGGGAAAAATATATGTCTCCTTGTTTTAATTTGAATTTCTTCTATTCCTAGTGATGCTAAAATTTTTCATGTATTGATTGGCTATTGGTAGTTTTTCTATTGTAAATTTCTTATTTATGTCCTCTGCTCATCTTTCTAGTGGGCTTTCAGATTTTCTTTATTGATTTGTAAGAGTTATTCACCTTGCCTGTGATATATGTAACAAATACCATTGCCTGGTTTCCTAGCTTACAGTTTGATTTTTAATTTTGTTTATGATATTTTGATCTATACAATGTTTAATTTTTGTGTTTTGGTATTTCTTATTCTTTTCCTTTGTGCTTGCTTCTTTCTAAAACAAATAGTGCTTAAAATGCCTTCCTCACTACAAAGCATAAATGTTCACCCATACTCTCTTATGGTTCTTCTAAACTTAATAGTTTAAGCTTCCTCATTGATCTAGAGGGGGAGCCTCCTCATTGATCTAGAATTTATTCTGGTGAGGGTGAGGTAAGGATCTAACTTTTCCTCCCTCCAAATAATCCATCATTTGCTCCAACATCATGGGTTAAATATTTATTTTTTTTCCTCTCTCTCTCTTCTTTCTCTCTTTTCAACCACTTGTTCAAAAGGGCACCTTATCACCCACTGAATTTTTTCAGGTGCTAGGATCTGTTCTGGGTTTTTCATTGGGTTCCTATGGTCAATTTAACTTTTCTTAGACCAGAATATAATTAGATTTATGTCTTTTTAAAAAAAAAAAAAACTGAACCAAGAGTCCTTGCTTTTCTTTTCTTCTTCTTCTTCTTCTTTTTTTTATTTTTAGAGAAAGAGTCTCACTTTGTCACCCTCAGTAGAGTGCTGTGGCATCACAGCTCACAGTAACCTCCAGCTCTTGGGCTTACGTGATTCTCTTGCCTCAGCATCCCGGGTAGCTGGAACTACAGGCACCCACCACAATGCCCAGCTATTTTTTTTGTTGTTGTTGCAGTTT
>CAUYQV010031808.1:0-13838 GCA_963574575.1 Galagoides demidoff | reverse complement strand
TTGGTTATAGCTTTCATATAAAAGGTATAAATTAGTTTCATAATAGGGGTGTGTACATTGGATACTTTTTCCTCCATTCTTGTGATACTTTGCTCAGAAGAACATTCTCCAGCTCCATCCATGTGAACATGAAGGACATAAGGAAAAATTTCTTAAACAAGACATAAAAAGCAAAAATCATAAAGGAACTGATCGTTGATTTTGACTTCATTAAAATTAAGAGCATCTATTCATAAGGCAAACCATTTAAAAAGAAGAAAAATACAAGTCAAAAACCAACAAAAGACATTTATAAATACACAACCAACAGAGAAATTGAACCTAGAATATTTAAAGAAAATCTACAACTCAACAGATAAAGATGAATACTGCAGTAGGAAAGTAGGTGAAAACCACAAATATGTAACTTTGTCAGAAATCAAAGACAATGCAAATTAGAACCACAATGAAATACCACTTTTTACCTTTCAGTTTGGGCAAAATTTTTGGAAGATGGAAAATGCATGCATCAAGTCTTGGCTTAATTGAAAAAATACTCTCTGGTTTAGTCATTTTTTTTCCTTTGGTCTACAACTTTAAAAAAATGGTTATTCATGAGCATCTGGAGGCCTGTAGATGTAGAATGTTTAAGAAGTTTTGCTCACAACAACAAAACGCTGGAAATAACCCAAATATACATTAATCATAGAATGAATAAATGAATGTGACTAGTCATGCAATGGAAAACTATCTGACAGTGCAAAGGGCTGATTCATACTGCCCGTGTCCGTGTGGGGGAACCTAGAAGCATAATGCTGCCTGAAGGAGGCAGATCACAAAGGGGAACAGAGGCATTTATTAATATAAGGTTTAAGTCCAGGCAAATTTCGTTACAGATATAATAAAGTAATTAAGAAAAACCATGAACTGTTAAAAGCAAAAGGAGTAAATGAACACAAGAGTTAGCATCGTTGTTTCTCCTCGCCGAGAGTAGCAAGGCCATAAAGACAAACTTTTACGGTCTATTTTGCCAAAAGTGGATTTTATTTTATTTTTTGGAGATTTTTTGAAAAGAAATGGGAAAAAATTCTTACATTCTCTTTCCATGGCAAAATTTCTTTCCACGAAATACTAAACAAGCAAACAACAACAAAAGAATTTAAAAATACGTGTTTTAATTTCTCACATTTTGTGAGGTCTGTTTCACCATCTGACATGCACCCTATTCTTCACAATTAAATTTTCCAGACAAAGTAGAAGTTATTGTTCCTTTTTCATGGAAGGGCTCGATCAACCCTCAAATCCTAGTTGATCAGAGTCTAAAATGACTTTGCTCCCCCTCAAAGTTGTAATTGTGTAACAATTGCTTATAGAGGAAATTGATGTGATCACGTCTGGCTAGCAGGAAATTAAGCAGATAAGTGGTCAGACCATTACACACAGGCCCTAATGGACCAGCAGCTCCCTGTTTCCGTGCGTCTTCATCCTCCATCTTGCTCTACATACTGTGAATTGAGTTATATAAAGTTCAAATCCAGGCAAACTTCTTTAGAGATAAAATACCTAGCCTTAGTATCAGAATATATTTTGTTTTCGTATCATTTTAATACTGTCGTAACAAATTATTTTAATTATTTTTTAACATTTATAATGTTAAAATAATTATTAAAAACACCTCAGCAAGACAAATTTTATAAGACTCGAAGTGTGAATTTGTCAAATTTTATTGGCTAAAAGATGCTAAATAACTAGAGCAAGGAACTTTCAAACAACGGCAGCCACAAGAGCACTTTAAAAAAATGTATTAGAAATAATAAATCTGTAACCACAGAACAAATTTATAGCCATTAATTCCTATAGAAGGATGTGTTTTTTCTCTGTATTTGAAAAGGGAAAATGCTCAGTCTATAAAAGCAGTAGAGTCATTATTGAAGCTCCATAAAACCCAGACAGTAAAATTTTCTTATTTTTAAGTCATATAAAATTTCACCAGGTAGTTCATATTGAGATGGGCATTACTGCAAACATAAATCACTATCATCCTACTATGTCATCCTTCTGATGCAAAAAAAAAAAAAATCTGTCTCAGTATACACTTATTAAATATAGGTTTGGGGAGTTAAAATTCTTATTTTGAAAGTACACAGGAAACTTTTAAAATATCTTTGGGAAGATATTGTATAACGGAATAAACTTTTTAAAAAAGTTACACTCACCTTCTCTTTGCCACTATCTAGCTGTGAGATATTTTTGTTTTGTTATGTTTTTTGTTTGTTTTTTTTGAGACACAGTCTTATTATTTTGCCCTCGATAGAGTGCTATGACATCACAGCTCACAGTAACCTCAAGCTCTTGGGCTTAAGTGATTCACTTGCTTTAGCCTCCCAAGTAGCTGGGACTGCAGGCAACCACCACAAGGCCCGGCTATTTTTTGTTGCAGTTGGCATTGTTGTTTAGCTGGCCTGTGCCGGGTTCAAACCCACCAGCCTCGGCGTATGTGGCCGGCAGTATAACCACTGAGCTACAAGTGCTGCCTAGCTGTGAGATCTTGAACAAATAATTTTACTTTTCCGGGACTCAGTTTCTTCATCTAGATTCTATCTTATGGTTGTTTGTATTCTAATATTTGAAGCCAAATTCTGTATTTTGATTTTACTCTTAACTATAAGACATGCTATGAAACATGTATACAGGTATCCAAGGTAGAAATAGCAGTCCTATCTATGAATTATTAGAGGGCTCACCTTGGCTATACTAACTTTCTAGTATTCCTAATACCCAGCTATAGAGTAGGTGCTCACACTGTGTTGAAAATAAAGAAAAGAAAGGATGCGTGAATGAATAGCTTTAGCTAAGTGAAACTACTAATGCTTGTAATTGGACTGAAATGTTGTGATTTCATAGTAGATTTTGTATATCTTAAATTTTCTCATTTTCCTTGGGGAATTCGTTTTTTAAACTCTTACTTATCCAAACCTCTGGCCTACTCACTGACTAGCATTCTAGAGAACTGGAGTTCTGAACCAGCTTAAAGAAACTGATTAGAGCGCAAGTGTATACTTTTCACCTGAGCATTTATTGGCTAATTGACATGCCTTCTACTCACTCACCAAACCATCTGGGCATGTTGTTCCCCTATTGCAGGTCCCTGTCTCTTTAAAAAATGAGAATAACAACATTGACTTGTTTTGAGAAGGGCCTGGCTAACAAAGCCATAGAGATTACAGTTCCTCAGTGTGGCTGTGGGAAGCTAATCTACAATACCTGTCAGTGTGATATATTTACTTGGTTGCTTCCTTTGGGGAAAACTTTTGGAAATGAAATAGTACCCACTAAGAAATACAGGTTTTTCCCTTCCAGACAAAGTTTGTTTGTTTTGGGGATTGTTTGTTGTAAAAAGTTTCCCTTCTAACTTTTTGGAAGTAAGATCATTATCCTTGTGGGCTATCTGCTGGGTGGAGTACCTTCAAGGTCAAAATATTTTCATGATTCATCAAAGAAAATAAGGAAGAGCTGACTCAATTTCAAGTCCAGATGCAGGTTCTTTGTGGGGAAAAAAATTTACTGCTGAATTTTTTCTCCTTTTTTTTGTCAGTTGAAAGAGAATAATTTTGGGAGAATTATTGCTAACTTTTAAGATTGGACACTTTTTAAAGGCATTGTTACAAAGTCATGAAGATATGTCAAAAACTCCTGATTATTATAAATATCATATCCAGTTTTGATAAAAATAAGTTCATAAGAACTAGAATGTTTCCTTTTCTCTACAGTTTTGACTAACCATGCTAATTAATCATAACATCTGTTAAGGTCATTGGCTTTGTGAAATAACAAATCATCAAATAGTAGGGCCATAAAAAATGTGACAATTACCTGTACGTCGGGCACCATATGGCCCAATTCAGTACTAACACAAGGAACACCACAAACTTGATAAACAGTAGGGATAATATGGCCTATGGTAACAAGAGTAGATTTCTATCAAGTAGTGGAAGTACAAAGTCATAAATGATAAATTTGGGCCTCATGAAGATTTAGCTAATATCATTAGCCATTTATTGCAAAGGAACTAAATCTTTTCAAATTAAACTCATGATGGATTTTAATCACTTAGCTAATGTTGGTAAATGATTATGCCTCAAGCCATTATGATAATGATCATTATTAGCAAGAGTCTGTTTTTACAATGTTCCTAATGCTTAAAATTAATCCAGAAGTCAAGAGCCATTAAATCATTTAACCTGCAGCAGCATTTAAAAGATGCCTGTATTTCACATAACTGCAATTTAAAAACAAAAGCAAAGGCAGTGGAAAAATACACAAGAACATCAAGCTATTAACTATGGTGCCACCAAGTGACCAACTTCAGAATTTCATGTCTAATCGAAAGTGCAAAGACACCAGAGAAGAGTTACATGCAGAACAGACACCGAGGAAGAGCCTTGGTTGGTTCCTGGTTATGGGCCTATAATGAGTCTCAGAACTCTGAAAGGCCAACATCTAATTCTCCTGATCTACGATGTTCATCTGGGGAACCTCAACAATAATAAGTGGGTTGCCAGGGAGCTAGCAATAGCCAAGTTTGAACCACAGGTGGAGAGAAGCCCTTTGAAACAGCAGCAACATTTTCAAATGTAAGAGAAGAGGTACGATTGAGTTATATGAAAGAGTTGACCATTACATGTGATATGGTAGTATCTTCAAGGACAAGGAATAAAGTATGAACAAAAGAGAAAATTATAATAGAAAACTTTTAAATCATATCTCTTAAAACCTTTGCTAGGTGTCAGGTCTAAAGTCTATAAAATGTTGGAATCAAACTAGATGATTTCTAAAGTCACCTCCCAGGCCAGAAATCCTATGGCAAGAATCGCTTCAAGGTATATGGCTCAATAAATTCTAAGGAAAAACATAAACATCAGTGCTTGGATGGGATGAAATTATACTCTGACAGTCTAATTGATAACATATCTAAATTAAAGTAAAACACTAAAAACATCAAAGAAAAATAGAAAGAAATTTTTTTAAATCTTAAAAAGCTGGGGAAAAACTTAGAAATGGTCCTTACCAGTCATATTAAATAATTCATTCATTCATTTATTCATCTGTATCGTGAGCTCTAACTATGTGTCAGGCATAGCACTAAGTTCTAGGGATAACAACATATCATAGAAACTATTTTCCACAGTAGGAAGGCATTTTGAATAGGAAGAACTCAAAAACTGTGAGGCCAAAGGATATAATGAGTTGAAAAGGGTGAAAAATTAGATTTGTTTCCAAGGGATATATAGAATTATCTCAACCTATAGACTAATATATCTCACCCCACCCTATGAGCTTATCCCTGGAAATCCTGTTTTTATTCTTAAGGAAAATGTCAAGAAATTGAAAACCAACCAACTATTAGACAAAAATGACAAAGGGAGTGACGAGCTTGAGTGACTAATGGGAGAAACTTAAGAAGAGCTAAATATAAATCATTTGACTACACAGACTGACCAACCAGGTCTAAAAATAGAAAACTGATGGGGTGGGTTATTGTTTTCCAGATAACCAGGGGAGTGAGCCTTGAGATGGAGTTAGGAAGAGGAAACTTTAGATAATATCAGAAGAAAAACTTCCTGCCAGAGAAAATCATTAGATCAATACAATCCCTAGGCAGAAACGTTAGAAGTTCCATTTGATAAGTGTGGCAGTCCCTAACTGAAGTTCTGGGGCATGTGTTACCGGAATCCAGGAGGAGGAGAATGGGCTGGAGGTGGCCCTCAGTCTCCCATTTACACTCTGCAGATGCTAAGAATAGGAACGGAAAACCATCGAGAGGGAGAGGCCAAGGAAAACGAGTGTTTTCTCCGTAGAATGTGGAAATGGATGACGATATGTTTCAAAATTACAAACTGTGCAGTTAAATCATTTCTCCCTTTCACTTGTTGCTTCTCTAATATTGGTTTGAATTCAAGGAACTAAGCAGGCCCAACACCCTACTTCCCAGAGGAAAGAACTGGACTCGGCCCTTAATGCCACTAACTAAAAATAGTGCAGGAGATGTTATTTAAAAGAAGAAGGAGAATGTCAACACTTGTCATGCATAACCACTCAAATTTCTGGTTCTCTTTCTCCTGTCCTAAAGTAAGGAAAACATCCAAAAATGTCACCTGGCTAAGGTGAGTTAGTCCAAGCGTGTTGAGTCTATCTGATTTCCGCACATTTGTCTATATGCATTGTTCCATTACAATGACCTCTAGGGAATCAGAATGTCTCCTCATCTTGTTGGACAGCTGCAACTTTCAGTCAGCCCATACTTGCTTCTAGTCTGACCATGTCAGAGGGCCCAGCCATTAATTAGCTTATGTTGCATCAAAAAGCTCTGTTGGTGCAACAACCACCTTTTGAGTTTTGTGACTAGGCACCTCTGTGTGGCTTCAGTCTCCAGTCTGGGAGAGCTCTAACTATGAGCTCTCACTATGGAGCCCAGTTGTGTTATTCTCATAACTTCTGCCTAGTGGTTTAAACCTTAGTTCTTGTAGTTAATTCTGTGACTTCTGATTTTAATCATCTGCCACGTTTCTAGACCGGCAACCGGCTGCACTGTTTTTTGTTTTTGGCTACGTGATTTGTTTTTTCTTCTGTGCTAGACTTCAACTATGACTTCAATGTTGATTCAGAGAACTTTGCAGTAATCTTGTTCAATCTATGGGGAAATTTTTAAAAAACTGACTAAATGGTTCAGACTTTATCTGCTCAGATTTGCGGGAACAAAAACTTTCTAGTTTTTAGGTCTGCGCCTACTTATCACATGAGAACAAATCTGTTTTTCTTTTGACAGTCAAGGTACAAATGAACCATTATAATAATAGTGATGTATCTGCTAGAGTAATATTAATGGATTGTAGTAGAATTTAAATTATCATTTACCGGGGGTGTCCACCCTGCGACACAGTTGACTTTATGAGGGCTTTTCTTGCTTATCTGTGGTGTCAGATATGAGGAAACGTATGCACAGAACTTTGTTTTGCTAAATGGCTTCCATGAGTGTTTGTATATTTACTGTGTGGCCCAAGAGAATTTTTCTGATGTGCATCAGAAAAGTAAAAAATGTTAGACATCCCTGATTTAAACCCTAAGTTATTAGTTATCAGCAGTCACTTTCACAGGTAAAGAGATTTATTTTATTTTACTCTTTAATACTTTTGTCTTTTTATGTGTGTGTGCAAAGAATCAAAGTTGGGGAATTTTTTTGTTTTGTTTATTTTAATATGAATAGATAGAAATACAGCTTCTGGAATAATCATATAACTGATGTATCCAATTGATGTACCAAAGCATTACCCACCACAGCTTATTATGTGTGCTCTATAATTTTCTTGCATAAGTAAATTATTGTTATTTCTTTTAAGTAAAGCTGGCATTCACATTTTTTTCTCCATCCATAATTTAGAAATTTTGATCAACAGACAGGTAAATAGGTAGTCTTTCTTAATGAGTTATAATTAAAGTGCCAAACACTTATTTATGTTAGAAAATAGATCGCTTTAAAATACACCTATGCATATGCTTCAGATAGACCCGCATGATTTTAGCAGTTGAAAGTAATTACAATGGAAAATTGCAATTCTAGCCTATGGTGGAGCAGCGATGCTAAAGCTCCGACCCTTGTTAGAACTATGTCACGAATTGCAAAGATTTTCTCATTTACCAAAATGTCAATTTACTCTCACCCTTAGATCCTAAATCTGAATCTTGGAATCTTCCAGTTTGGGATTTAATTACATCTAGTTTTGTTAATGAATATCAGGTTAAATCACATGAATTACTATTTAATTAATAAATGATAATCATGTATCTTTATGGGGAACCATGTGATGGCTTGATCTGCGTAAGGAAAGAAAGATTCAATCAAGCTGATTAACATATCCATCACCTCACTAACTTACCATTTCTTGTGTCTTGAGGACACTAAAAATTTACTCTTTCAGCAGGTTTGCATTTATTGACTGTGGTTATCATACTCTGCAATAGATCCCTAAACTTTATTCCTCCAATCTGACTGAAACTTCGTAAAAATGGAGGGTAGATAGCAATGCCTGAATTGTGCAAGTTGGCAAGCCTAAGGGCCTCGTCCCTTCTTGTCGAGGGCACTGCTACCCTTTTTCCTTTCATACTACATTGGAATCACCATTTTCATAGGCTAAAAAGGTCAAATGTTGGCAGCTTCATAAGGCTTAACTATACAAAGTAATATATAGTATATTATATACTTAGCTATGTTTTAGGAAAAAATGCATGTACTAAGTAGGGCATACTAGGTAAACATAGCTAAATATATTATATAGTATATAGCATATATTATATAGTATACTAATATACTATATTATATAGAGTATAATAAGCAATTTTAATAAACATAGCTATAGGCTAGACCATTCTATTGGACACATATTCTTATTATATTTAGAAAAAACCTTGCAAAGTTGGTATTGTTATTCCCATTCATAGAGGAGAAAATGATGTGATTGGTTATGAGGTTCTGGTTTAAAACTGTGCCCTTTTCACTGTACAACTCTGCTTTCTCAGATGAGTTCAGAGGTGATCTCTCCACTTCCCCCTACCTGGTTCATGAATTCTTCCTAAAACATAGCTAAGATTTAGTAAGCAACCTGTTGTTAGACACACTAATGTTTAACCTTCCAGTGAACACTCATTACCTGTAGGTAAAACCCATTCTAATTTTGTATAACTTTGTCATAAAACTTGTGTTTCTATTGAATCAAAATCTGCCTCCTATAATTTTTTCTTCTTACTGTTTCTGCACACTCTAGACAACAAGAACAAGTCTAATTTCTCATGTGCAAAGCAGTGCTTCAAATTCACAGCAGTAACTGTGCGTTGCCACACCGCTTCAAGGTCCCTAATTCTTAAAAGCATTCCTGTATCACAGAAATTGTTAATAATGTAATTATGGTTTGTTATGTAATCAAAATGGCAATCCTGTCCCTTTATTAACTGTAGGATATGATTTCAGCTACCTGCTTTTCTGGGTGATAACATAATAGGAAAACTTTGGGGGAAAAGGTATTCATGCAAGCAAGGATTGGGCTTAAATGCATTTATTTTTGTTTAATTTTGAGTAAATGCAAATGCTTGTGCAAATAAGATATATTCCTGAATGCTGCCAAGTTGGCATCTTGTAATAAGAAATGCATTTGGTATTTGTTCTGTTTATTGATTAGAATATATAATTCTAGTTGTTAAGGCATCATAACTGTAAAAGAAGAAGATCAAAAATGAAAATGCATAGCTGATCTGCTATAGCATAAGCAATATCAATTTGGAAAGGCTTTTTAAGGTTTATTCCTATTTGGGGCATATGATATAGGCAGGCCCTGGACTGAGGGAACCACATGGGTTGAAAATGGACAGTGAGTTTATTACAGACATACTCAGGGGAAGACCTGAAGGATGGTGGAGAGGACAAAGCTTTCTCATGGGAGGAGCTCCGACTGGTGCACCCGATTTTCCTTTTCAACATGCAAGGAGAAGTGGCCCAAGGTGATTTCTGGGGGGTGGCCAATTGTTAGGGGCTTAAATGGAAAAGAACTAGAAAATTAGATGCAAGTAGGTGTGGAGGAAGGCGTGTGGGACATGTGGGAGTGGCACCAAGTGTGACGTTTTCATATTGCATGTCAGTGGGCACCAGGAAGCCTCTGCCATTGAAGAGGTATTGAACAAACAGGTCTGCAAAATGACTCAGCTGGTTGGTGTTAGGAATTCTTTGTTATTGGCCACCCCAACACTAGCATGTGAGCACTTGCTCACGGAGCAGCCACAGAGGCAGGTAGAGGCTGTTTAGCATCTTGGAACAGGATATGCATCTGTTCTGTTGATTGATTAGAATATATTAATATAATTGTAGTCCATAAGTATGGACTCCCATTCACAAGTGCAACGTGACTATTTCTACTTCTGAATTTCAACACTGAGCCCCTGTCATGGTATTCTACTTGAGACCGACCTGTCACTTCATGGCAAATTGGCTACACTGGGCCCCTTCCACTCTAGAAAGGGTGGAGTCATCACTGGGATAGATACCTACTTTAAGTATATATTTGCCTTTTTTGCCTACAGAACCTCAGCCAGCTGTGTTATCTGGGAACTTAGAGAATGACTTGATCCACAGGTATGGATCCCAGGCAACATTGTGGCCAACAACAGGAATCACTTCAAAATGAAAGAGGTACAGGGCCAGATCCAGGAGCAGAGGACCCAATGATTTTTTTTTTTTTTTTTTTGACACAGGGTTTTTCTCTGTCGCCTGGATAGAGTGCAGCAGTGTCATGATAGCTCACTGCAACCTTAAACTCCTGGGCCCAAGTGATCCTCCTACCTCAGCCTCCTGGGTAACTGGGACTAGAGGCATGTGCCACCATGCCTGGCTAATTTTTCTCTTTTTTTTTTCTCTTTTCTTTCTTTTCTTCCTTTCCTTTCCTTTCCTTTCTTTCATTTTTTTTGTAGAAATGGAGTCTTGCTCTTGCTCAGGATGGTTTGAGACTCCATCAAGTGATCCTCCTGCTTCAGCCTCCTAGAGTGCTAGGATTACAGGTGTGACGCACCAGGACTGCAGGATCCACCGATCTTGTCATATACCACACCACCCCGAGGACTGGACCCATAATTGGACCATGGAATTCCCTGACCTTCTGTATCACACCATGCAGAAGCAGCTAACCTCAGAGAGACCTCAAACAACCTTCTAAAAGCATACTTAAGCTTCCCCTCATGGGAAAACCTCTGAAAAGATAGGACACCAAACTTTAGGATGCAGTGTGTGTGTTGATTCCAACACTTTCACATGGTGCTGTGTCTCTACAGGAGGAATACAGGCCTATGGGAACCAAGGAATAGAAGCATCCCAAACTGCTTTGCTATCCTCGTTCTGTTTTCTATCTATCTCAGGTAGTGTTTTCTCTCATAATTCAAATTCTCCCATAGGGAAAAGACCATAAATGAATAGCTATTTGGACATATCTAACCCAGTGATCTATATAATTAAGCACAAAATGCAGGCATAAAATAATACTTGTGGAAGTTGTATTGAAGTAAAAAAAATTTGTTGCCACTCCCTGCCAGGTCCTTCCCTATAGAGCTCCTCCTGGAAGACCATGTAATATCTACCAGAAGATATTAGGGTTGGCCATGTGATTTGATTTGCCCAATTATCTGTGAATAGAAGAGATGTAGACCCCTTCTGACGGAAGCTTTAAGCACCATTGTGAGGTCCACCAGTTGTTCTCTTTTCCCCTTTTGTCATAAGAAAGCCAGTTTCAAATAAGGGTTGCTCCTTCCATTTAAAGATTCAGTGCAAAGTACCCATGGCAGTCATGTAGTATGAGAATTAATCCTTTGTTACAAAGAGATTTTGGAGTTGTTATTCCTAAAGCATACAAAAATCCACCTGGTATAGATGGATATTTGTCCCCTCTAAATCTCATGTTGAAATTTGATCCCCAGTGTTAGAGATGGGGTTAGGTGGGAGGTGTTTGGGTCATGGGGGTAGATCACTCAGGAAAGGTTCAGTGCTGTCCCATGGTGATGAGTTAGTTCTTTCTCTATAAGTTCTAAGGAGAACTAATTGTTAAAAAGAGCCAGATGTCACCTTCTCATTCTCTCTCCTCCTATTGCCATGTGGCCACCTCCCCTTCACCTTCTGCTGTGAAGAAACTTCCTAAAGTCCTTGTTGAAAGCATATCTTGGTGTCATGCTTCAAGGACAGTCTGCAGAACTGGGAACCAAAGGATGCTCTTGTCTCTTTAAATTAGGCAGTCTCAGGTAATCATTTATCAGAACTCAAATGGACTAAGACACCATGTTAGCTGACACAGTCATGACAGTGTCATGTCTGCAGGCACTGTTCCATTTTACTGTGTGTTTCTGTTCACAAACTCGGGTTATTGAAAGAGTGCAAATCCTTATTTCCCTTATTTCAACTGAACTCCTTTCTTTGAAGCTTAAACTTTTGGAAACCAAACTTAGGATGATCTATGGCTGTTTATGGTGCATCCATGGTATGTTTTCCTTCTCTGACAATGAACCACAGAGTCGGCTGCTGAGGTTAATACAGAGAGGAGAGAGAAACTAGAAAACAATAAGGGGAAAACAAACTCAAATTTCAAATCCTTATTTAGCTACACTGTTAAAGTATGGAGCAATGGAAAGTGAGAAAAGACCATAAAGCGGACTGAAGTCAGCTCAGCATGATATTTTATTTGTCATAATTCTTCTTTTATTAAAGCCCTAGGAATTCTGAGTTTACTACTACAAATATACTGAAAGGAAATGTAAAAATAGTGCTACATTTTGCTTGAAATTTTTTTTAACTTTTCTTCTTTTTTATACCCTAAGGACACTCAAGCATGTTTGGCTGTTATTTTTAAAAACTAAAATATGCTTGTAATTTCCCTCTTTCAACAATTTTCTGCAAAATGAAACAGGAATGAAGCATATGGAGGAATAAAGAAAGTTTCATTGGTTGCCAAATATCTTCTGTCAATAACATCTGGATATTTAGAACATCTGCATAGCTGACAATCTTTCAACTTTTCATCTGGATGTTTGGTAAATATGGAGAAAATGTTTTCTTTCTAAGTCTAATTCTTATTCTTATCAGCATGTTATATTCTAATAGCATATTTAATATTCCTATCATCCTACTGTTTTATCAAGTAAAATATGAATACTATTTTGGAGCAAAACAGCCAATTGTTTAATTTATAGTGCGTATTCAAGTTGTGACAGTTAAAAAGGAAGATTTGGGGTGCATTCTTTCTACATTGCAATTAATCTATTTCAAGTGAGATTAACAATAGAATATACCAAAGCACTCACTTCACATTCAGCAGTGTCTATTGTGTATACCCTTTATGTGAGATGAGAGAATTGTATTCTTTGGACAGATGCTCATACCGTCCTATAGCATCTGCATGAATGTCTGTTTGGCACTTAGAGTAAAGGGGGATATTTCATTGTACTCTTGGGGTTATGAACATGGAGATAAGCATCATAATCATCCTTTGCAAAAACTCCATGGGGCTTAGTAACATGTTTTTCCCTTGTCAACATCTGTCAAGAACCACATGTCGATCATGACTCCATCTTTTCGCAGGTAATAAAGAAATAGAGAACTCCCCCAAGAATGGTCTTTATCTTCCCAACAATATGCCCCAGGCCTTTTCTTTTGGATCTAACCCTTATAAATTTTTGTCATTATCTACTTACAGGGATCTTGGCAAAGAAAGAGACTTGAATGGAAGAAAAGGAGTTACTTTCCGGCACAAGGAACCCTATGTGAGTGCATGTTTTCAGATATCTAGAGAAAGTCAGCATATATGTAACTAAGCTATTTAACTTAGCTAAATACTAAGCTATGTAACTTTTCTAAGAGCCATCCTTGTATTTTGCTAATAAGGTCACCCAGTTGCTGATTTCTATCCAGTCTCATTCTTTTATGTTTGTATGGTTTTATCTCATTGTATTTTTTAACTTTATTGTCTTGTACTAATGTATGTGAATGCCTTGCCTAGCAAAAACCCCTTATAAAGTAGTGATCAGTTAAGTGCTGATGCCGTAGGGCATAGTTAAGATTATTATGCCTAAGGTGAGGTCTGTAGCCACCTATCCTCCAAAATAGATCAAGATACATTTTGTTTTCTTGGCAATTTTGTTTCCTTCTAAGAGACAACTAATAAAAATGGACAGAATTCTTATTTTAGCAGAATCTTCTCATGAAACTGTGTATTCATCATACAATGTTAAATTGTCATTTGCCCTAAGTTCCAAAAGTATCACTTTTTATAACTTTCAGA
>CAUYQV010031806.1:0-10505 GCA_963574575.1 Galagoides demidoff | reverse complement strand
AGCCCAGCCTGAGCAAGAACAAGACCCCATCTCTGAAAATAGCCAGGTGTTGTGGAGGGCACCTGTGGTCCCAGCTACTCTGGAGGATGAGGCAACAGAAATCACTTAAGCCCAAGAGTTGGAGGTTGCTGTGAGCTGTGATGCCACAGTACTCTACCAAGAGCAATACAGTGAGACTCTTGTCTCAAAATAAATAAATAAGGGAATCTAACAGCTATATTCATTGGTCAACAAGAGACAGGCTGTGCCTGGCTCTGCCCCAAGCTGGCTCTATGACCTATAGCCCAGCAAAGCTGCCCAGGGCTGTAATTGGGGAACCCATGATTTGATCTAAAAGACGAAACTGAGGTAGCTTTAAGTGAAGATGTTCTGTGGGGCCTGCCATTGCTCAGCCACAAAAAGGCCAACACCTTAAATTCATTTGTTTATTCTGGTTTTTCTGTTTGTTTTGTTTTGAGACAGAGTCTCACTTTGCAGCCCTTGGTAGAGCGCCATGGTGTCATAGCTCACAGCCACCTCAAACTCTTGGGCTCAAGTGATTCTCTTGCCTCCACCTCTCAAGTAGCTTGTGACTACAGGTACCCACCACACACCTAGCTATTTTTTTTTTTTTTTTTGAGATAGATTCTCACTTTGTTGCCCTCAGTGGAATGCCGTGGTGTCACAGCTTGCAGCAACCTCAAACTCTTGGGCTTAAGCAATTCTCTTGCCTCACCCTCCTGAGTAGGTGGGAGTACAGGCACCTGCCAAAACCCCCAGCTTATTTTTTTTTAGAGACAAGTCTTGCTCTGGCTCAGGCTGGTCTTGAACCCATGAGCTCAGGCAATCCACCCACCCTAGCCTCCCAGAGTGCTAGGATTACAGGCATGAATTACTGCGCTGGCCTTTTTTCCATTTTTTTGACAGAGTCTCAGTCACCTAACCTAGAATGTCATGACCTCATCATAGCACACAGCAACCTCAAATATTTTGGCTTGAGCAATCCTCTTGCCTCAGCCTTTTACTGTAGCTGAGACTACAGGCACCCACCACAACACCTGGCTAGTTTTTTTTTTTTTTTTTTTCTATTTTTAGTAGAGACAGGTCTCACCCTTGCTTAGGCTGGTCTCAAACTCTTGAGCTCAAGCAATCTACCTGCCTCAGCCTCCCAGAGTGCTAGGATTACAGGCACAAGCCACAGTGCCTGGCCTTAAACTTCATCTTGACCAAAGTAGCATTTACAGTAACATGGGCTGAGAGCACAGAGATGCCCTCAGGCTTTTTGCCAGAGCCATGGGGTTAGGCAGATGCAGAATCTCTGAGATACTGCATCACAGCAATGACAGAGACCATGTGGTGGGTGCTGTGCAGAGGACCCTTTCCTGCCACTTACAGAGAGTACTGGCCACACTGCCTTAGTAGGCCCTGGTGCTCTTTTAAACTGACCGTGGGATTTAGCTGTCACCTACCACTCTGCCCCTTGCAGCCTGCAGGGGACAAGCATGTGCAAATGTCACTTAGATCACATGTGTATACCTGGCGTGTGCTGAGCTCATGGGAAGGTGACTTTCCCATTATGTAGGGCCACTGTGGCTCAAATCATAGGGCAGGACAGCCAGGTACCTGGGGGCGGAAGGGCACAGGTGTGAGGTGGCAGAGCCATACTTACAGGGATATGAGGGAGAGGCACCCTCCCGTTGACCTGCACACTTTCCTGCATCTCCCTGCGGTGCTGCTTGCGGATCCTATACGGCGGGATCCCATCCCTGTCCGGGGGAAAAGAGGAGCCATTAACTCAGAGAGGAAAACCTGGTTTCACATGGTACTGCGTCCCAGCCCTGACTGCTGGTTAGTGGGTGACAGTGCATGACTCATGCCCTGGCCAGTCAGGGTATTTTAAAATTCTACTTCCCTTTGTGGGTCAGGCACTGTCTTCAATATTCACAACTGGTTAAGCATGGGGTTAAATAGTTGTGAGAGTAACCCAGCATGAGAAGTTGAATACAGCTGCCCCCAACAGAAATTATGCACCATTCCACTTTTTGCCCCTGATGTATATTCAAATATCTGTAGAATTTTATATTCCAAATTGTTAAATGCTTCAGTGCAAACCAAGATGAATAGAATATCAAGGGAAAACTGATACATATATTTATTTTAGGTCTTCCCTTTAGGAAACATATGTTCTTTTCTTGGAGAGAGTAAGAGGTTTTTGAGAAAACTGCATTGGCAGATTAATTTTCATTGTAGTAACATTCTTGGGAAAGAAGAAAACCAGATGCTATTAATGCACAATCTGCTCTAGATGCCTGGTGGGCTGCAGCTGCCCCACCAACTCACACAACACTTTACATTCACACTAGGTGCCACCTGAACTCCACTCATTTTAAATAGTATGTTGCTAAAATATGTCAACATTTTATCTTAAGGATTCAAAATTACAAGAGAATGAAATAAACAATGAGAATACCACACAGAACATCAACCCAAGCAGACTGAGATCCATTCCAGTGTCACTGCCATACAAGCATCAAAGTGGAAAAACCAAAGAGCCCAAGATGTGTGACAATACACAATTGGCTAGATTTGGTTCAGAAACAGCAGATGATAATTTGTTCTATTTAAAATTTGGGTGTTGGGCCAGACACAGTGGCTCACATCTGTAATCCTAGCACTCTGGGAGCCTGAGGCAGGTGGGTTGCTTGAGCACAGGTGTTCAAGACTAGCCTGGGCAAAAGGGAGACCCCATCTCTAAAAACAGAAAAACCAGGCTGAGTGCCTGTGGCTCAAGCAGCTAAGGCACCAGCCACATACACCTGAGCTGGCAGGTTCAAATCCAGCCTGGGCCTGCCAAACAACAATGATGGCTGCAACCGAAAAATAGCCTGGCATTGTGGCAGGTGCCTGTAGTCCCAGCTACTTGGGAGGTGGAGGCAGGAGAATCACTTGAGCTCAGGAGTTGGAGGTTGCTATGAGCTGTGATGCTATGGCATTCTACCCTGGGCGACAGCTTGAGGCTCTGTCTCAAAAAAAAAAACAGAAAAACCAGCCAAGTGTGGTGGCAGGCCTATAGTGTTAGCTACATGGGAGGATAGGGCAAGAGGACTGCCCGAGCCCAGGAGTTTTAGGTTGTTGTGAACTATGACTTTACAGCACTCTAACCAGGGCAACAGTGTGAGACTCTGTCATAACATAACATAACATAACATAACACAACACATCATTCATATCACATCAGCTTGGCGCCTGTAGCTTGGCAGCTAGGGCGCTAGCCATATACACCAGAGTTGGCAGGTTCAAACCCAGCCTGGGCCTGCCAAACAACAATGACAATTACAACAAAAAAATAGCCAGGCATTGTGGCAGGTGCCTATAGTCCCAGCTACTTGGGAGGCTGAGGCAAGAGAATCACTTAAGCCAAAGAGTTTGAGGTTGCTGTGAGCTGTGACGCCATAACACTCTACTGAAGGCGACATAATGACACTCTGTCTCAAAATAAAATAAAATAAAACAAAACAGCTCGGCACCTGTGGCTCAAGTGGCTAAGGTGCCAGCCACATACACCTAAGGTGGCAGGTTCGAATCCAGCCCGGGCCCACCAAACAATGACGGCTGCAACCAAAAAATAGCTGGGCGTTGTGGTGGGTGCCTGTGGTCCCAGCTACTTGGGGGGCAGAGGCAGGAGACTCGCTTGAGCCCAGGAGTTGGAGGTTGCTGTGAGCTGTGATGCCACGGCACCTACCCAGGGTGACAGCTTGAGGCTCCGTCTCAAAAATAAAATAAAATAAAATTATATTAAATTTAATTAAATTAAATTCAAGTATTGGAAGCTGATTTAAAGACAAACAAAAAGAATAAACCATAAAAACTAAAGCTAAAAACATTCACAAACATATGGACAGGACCTGCCTCTGGGTTAGAAGTTCTTCTTTTCCTTCTTATTTTAACCTTCCTGATGTGCGGAACTTTTCACTTAAAGAGATATGCTGGGGCAGGAAAGATTCCTAGTGCCCACTGACAGGGCTGAATAGGAGAGGGGTGGGGGCACATCTCTTAGTAAGTGACTACAGCTCCTTGCATACTGTGGCCTCAGACGTCCTCTAATGCCCCAATAGTGCTGGAGTGAGACCTGGGGGTGTGCAGGCTCAGCCTGTAGCCCTGGCCATTGCTGGTGGTCAAGTGGCAAGTGGCACGAAGACAGACCAAGAACTGGACAGGTCCGAGATTCATAAAAGACTGAGTGAAACACACTCCAAGGCTGGACAGCCAATTTTCTTTCTTTTTTTGTTTTGTTTATTTGTTTTTAGCCAGGGCTGGGTTTGAACCTGCCACCTCTGGCATATGGGGCCAGTACCCTACTCCTTTGAGCCACAGGCGCTGCCCTTCTTTCTTTTTTTCCCTTTTGTGGAGACAGTCTTGCTTTGTGCCCTCAGTAGAGAGCTGTGGTCACAGCTCATAGCAACCTCAAACTCTTTGCCTTAAGCGATTCTCTTGCCTCGGCCTCCCGAGTAGCTGGCACTACAGGCACCTGCCACAATGCCTGGCTATTTTTAGAGACAGGTCTCGCTGTTGCTCAGGCTGGTCTCCAACCTGTGAGCTCAGGCAATCTACCCGCTTTAGCCTCCCAAGTGCTAGGATTGAAGGCGTGAGTCAATTTTCTGGTGTATCAAGAGTGCATTTATATTGACAAATTCATACTGTGCACTTGGGTCCCCAACAGCCACCTGCTGAAGCATAGAAGAGGTTGTGTAACAAGCTCATTTCCACAAAGAGGGTTTCCCTGACAACACGACAATGAAAGAATAAGCTCCCAGCTATCACCACAATGCAGGGGACCAGGACATTGTGGGACACAGAGGCTCAGCATAGAACAGCCACATGGGCTCCTCGCTCTGTCTCCCCTGGGGCCCACACTAAGCAGACGACAGGAAGCTCACCTGATAGGACAGGGCTCTGTACCACGGCAGTGCTGACAGGAAGTGTGCCTGCAGCTGCCTTTCAGGGACCATGTCTGTTGTCACAGACACCAGTGAGGCAGCTGGCCTATACCTACCTTTAAGCTGAACCCTGGCCTGTGAAAACCAAAGAGGAAATGGCCTAACACTCTAGCTCAAGCAAGCTGGAGCATCTCTCCACTGTACTCTG
The DNA here is from genome assembly GCA_963574575.1 of Galagoides demidoff. Taxonomy (NCBI): domain Eukaryota; kingdom Metazoa; phylum Chordata; class Mammalia; order Primates; family Galagidae; genus Galagoides; species Galagoides demidoff. The sequence goes on along the minus strand of CAUYQV010031806.1, from coordinate 5,381 downwards.
ACTCTCCTTTCAGGGCTCCAGCAGCCTGGGCCACAGGGAGAAGCAGCTGATGAAAAATGGGTTCTAGCTTGCGCTTCTTAAACCACAGCTTGTCTGTTTTATTTTTATTTTTCAGACTGTCTTACAGCATCAGCCTAGCTCACAGCCTCAAACTCCTGGGCTCAAGTGATCCTCTTGCCTTAGCCTCCCAAGTAGCTGGGATTACAGATGCCCTCTACCACATCCAGCTGATTTTTCTATTTTGTGTGCAGATGGAGTCTCACTATGTTGCCTAGGCTGGTCTCGAATTATTTGAGCTCAAGGGATCCTCCTGCCTTGGCCTCCCACAATGCTAGGATTACATACATGACCCACTGTGCCCCACATTGTCTGTGTTTCAGATGCACTAATATCTAACTCTGGGAGGGGACACCAGAAGCTTTTTCTATGAAGACAAAGCCCCGAGGTGCTGAGGTTGGCATGAGGGCCCGTATTCCCGGCAAGGGCAGGACTTACACGCTGCTGTCTGTGAGGGACAGGGTGTCTGCATCACTGGACAGGCTCTGCTGCTCACTGTCATTGGCACTGGTGGCTGGGGCCAGGGCATAGCCGGCATTGACGTAGCAAGAGTTGACTGGCTCCCTCCAGGATCCATACCTACAAACAAGCATCATGTTAGTGGCAGCCTGCCAACAGTCTCTTATTTTAATCCACATTTTCAGAATTATTTCAATATCCTAATGTATAAATTTATTTATTTATTTTTGCAGTTGTTTTTTTTTTTTTTTTTTGAGACGGAGCCTCAAGCTATCCCCCTGGGTAGAGTGCCATGGCATCACAGCTCATAGCAACCTCCAACTCTGGGCTCAAGCAAGTCTCCTGCCTCCGCCTCCCAAGTAGCTGGGACCACAGGCACCCACCACAACGCCCGGCCAGGGGATTTGAACCCGCCACCTTAGGTGTACGTGGCTGGCGCCTTAGCCGATTGAGCCACAGGCGCCAAGCCGCAGTTGTTTTTTTTTTTTTGAGACAGAGCCTCAAGCTATCCCCCTGGGTAGAGCGCCGTGGCATCACAGCTCACAGCAACCTCCAACTCCGGGGCTCAAGCAAGTCTCCTGCCTCTGCCTCCACAAGTAGCTGGGACCACAGGTGCCTGCCACAATGCCCGGCTATTTTTTTTTGGTTGCAGCCATCATTGTTGTTTGGTGGGCCCAGGCTGGATTCAAACCTGCCACCTTAGGTGTATGTGGCTGGCACCTTAGGCACCTGAGCCACTGGCACCGAGCCTATTTTTGCAGTTTTTGACCAGGGCCAGGTTCGAGCCCGCCGCCCCCAGTATATGGGGTTGGAGCCCTTCTCTGTGAGCCACAGGCACCGCCCCTAATGTATCAATTTAAAACACAGCAAGGGGCGGCGCCCTTAGCTCAGTGGGTATGGTACTGGCTACATACACTGAGGTTGGTGGGTTTGAACCTGGCCTGGGCCAGCTAAAACAACAATGACAACTACAAAAAAAAAAATAGCTGGGCATTGTGGCAGGCGTCTTTAGTCCCAGCTACTTCAGAGGCTAAGGCAAGAGAATTGCTTAAACCCATGAGTTTGAGGTTGTTATAAACTATGACACCACTGCGCTCTACCAAGGGTGACAACTTGAGGCTGTGTCTCAAAAAAAATTTAAATAAATATTAAAACAGGGAGGGCTAGTATCTCTATCTCCTTTCTTGCTGCTCTTCCCAGGGGAATAGGTGAAAACACTGGGCATCTGTCCACATTTTCCCTCTGCTTTCAGGAAGACATTTAATGCACATGCACAGATTATCATCAGGTTTCTGATTTGTCTTTGTACATATAACTAGAAACAGGACATGGATGTCCTGCTTTTTTTTCTTTTTGAGATGGAGCCTCAAGCTATCCCCCTGGGTAGAGTGCCATGGCATCACAGCTCACAGCAACCTCCAACTCCTGGGCTCAAGCAAGTCTCCTGCCTCCGCCTCCCAAGTGGCTGGGACCACAGGCGCCCACCACAAGGCCCAGTCATTTTTTGGTTGCAGCCATCATTGTTGTTTGGCGGGCCTGGGCTGGGGATTCGAACCCGCCGCCACCTTAGGTGTATGTGGCTGGTGCCTTAGCCAATTGAGCCACAGGCGCCGAGCACCTGCTTTTTTTTCTAAAGAGCGAAGCTATATACGGTCTTATTTTTTGTTACTGCTTACAAAGTGAGCCTGGCCTCCAGTCCTCACGGCGCTCCCCAAAACTCCAGCCAGGGCCTTTGGGCTCTAGCCCCGCCCTCTCCCCTCTAACAACCAGTGCACAAGTCTGAGAATGGCCACAGGATGACAAGGGGTTGACAGGTGAATTCCCTCAATAGGCCTGCCCACACCCACTCTGGTGGGGCTCACCTCCAACTGCCAGAGAGGGGCCCCCCATTTAGTCTACACTTCCCTGGGTAATCATCAGGGTGGCAGACATGGGTTCCTCCTCTTTATTAGTCCATACCATGAGCATGGTCATGTACATTTTCTACAAGGGGGTCTAACATCCGGTTATATATACAATCAGTAATTTTCTCCCTAAATGCCATTTTTCTTTTTAATTTTATTCATGTTGATTAGAGGCATACCAAAAAATTTCAATTCTATGAAATCAGATTGACCAATCTTTTCCTTTTTGGCTTTTTAGTATATATATATTTTTTGAGATTAGAATCTCGAGCTGTGGCTCGGCGCCTGTGGCTCAAGTGGCTAAGGCGCCAGCCACATACAGCTAAGGTGGCGGGTTCGAATCTAGCCCAGGCCGCCAAACAACAGTGCCGGCTGCAACCAAAAAATAGCCGGGAGTTGTGGTGGGCGCTTGTGGTCCCAGCTACTTGGGAGGCGGAGGCAGGAGACTCGCTTGAGCCCAGGAGTTGGAGGTTGCTGTGAGCTGTGATGCCACAGCACTCTACCAAGAGCTTGAGGCTCTGTCTCACAAAAAAAAAAAAAAAAAAAAAGAAAGAAAGAATCTTGAGCTGTCACCCTGGGGTCACAGCTCACAGCAACCTCAAACTCTTGGGTTAAGTGATTCTCTTGCCTCAGCCTCCCAAGTAGCTGGGACTTCAGGTGCCCACCACAAGATCCGGCTATTTTTTTTGTTATTGTAGTTGTCATTGTTTTAACAGTCCTGGGCCAGGTTCGAACCTACCAGCCTCAGTGTATGTGGCCTGTGCCCTACCCACTGAGCTTTGGATGCCACCCTAACAGTCTCTTTTAAATTTATACCTTTACCTGAAATATGTAGAAATTTATCTCACACTCTCCCTTGTAACAAAATGGACAGCCAGCTGTTAGCACTAAAGACTATATATCATCTCATTCTCAATAATTTTATTTTATTCTTCTCAATAATTTTAAATCCCTCCCTACAACTGTTATCTTAGTTTCTCTCACACATGCATCTATTATTGGATTCTGCACTGTTTTCCTAATCTATGTTGCTGTTACATATAACCCCCTACCTCAGTACCTCTGCAGGGTGCTCTGACCCATCCTTTTTTTTTTTTTTTTTTTTGAGAGAGTGTTTCACTCTGTCACTCTGTTACCCTGGGTAGAGTGCTATGACATCACAGCTTACAACAACTTTAAACTTTTTTTTTTTTCAACTTTAAACTCTTAATGCTCAAACTATCCTCTTGTCTCAGCCTCCTGAGTAGATGGAACTTACAGACACTTGCCAGGTTGTTTTTTTCTGTTTTTAGTAGCAACAGGGTCTTGCTCTTGCTAAGGCTGGTCTCAGACTCATAAGCCACGTGCTTCAGCCTTGCAGAGTGCTAGGATTACAGGCATGAGCCACTGTGCCCAGACCATGAAAAAAAGGCTTTTTTTTTAAGTATTACTTTTTTTTTTTTTTTTTTTTGGCCGAGGCTGGGTTTGAATCTGCCACCTCTGGCATATGGGGCCAGTGCCTTATTCCTTGAGCCACAGGCGCCACCCAAAAAAAAAAAAAAAATTTTTTTTTTTTTTTGAGACAGTCTCAAGCTGTCACCCAGGGTAGAATGCTGTGGCACCATAGCTCACAGTAACTTTCTTTCTTTCTTTCTTTTTGAGACAGAGCCTCAAGCTATCCCCCTGGGTAGAGTGCTCTGGCATCACAGCTCACAGCAACCTCCAACTCCTGGGCTCAAGCGAGTCTCCTGCCTCTGCCACCTAAGTAGCTGGGACCACAGGCGCCCGCCACAACGCCTGGCTATTTTTTGGTTGCAGCCATCATTGTTGTTTTGGTGGGCCCGGGCTGGATTCGAACCCGCCACCTTAGGTGTATGTGGCTGGCGCCTTATCCAGGTGAGCCACAGGCGCCGAGACCACAGTAACTTTCAACTCTTGGGCTCAAAGCAATCTTCTTGTCTCAGGTTTTTCTATATTTGTTTATTTATTATTATTATTTTTTTTTTTTTGAAACAGAGCCTCAAGCTGTCCTCCTGGGTAGAGTGCTGTAGCATCACAGCTCACAGCAACCTCCAACTCAAGCAAGTCCCTGCCTCAGCCTCCCAAGTAGCTGGGTCTACAGGCGCCCACCACAATGCCCAGCTATTTTTTGGTTGCAGCAATCGTCGTTTGGCGGGCCTGGACTGGATTCGAACCCACCACCTTAGGTGTATGTGGCTGGCGCCTTAGCCACTTGAGCCACAGGTGCCGAGCCTATTCTCTTGCCTCAGCCTCCCAAGTAGCTGGGACTACATGCATCCACCAAAACACCCAGCTATTTTTTTGTTGTGATTTGCCTGAGGCTGGATTTGAACCCACCACCCTTGGTACATGGGGCTGGTGCCCTACCCACTGAGCCACAGGCACCCCTCTATTATTATTTTTTAAGTTTTGCTTTCAATTTCAGCTGGCTTTTCACTTATCTTAGTTTAAAGTTTTTTTTTCTTTCTTCCTTTAGCAATTCTCTTGCCTTTTGCCTCCCCAGTAGCTGGGACAACAGGCAAGAGCCACCATGCCTGGCCGTTATTATTTTTTTTTTAGAGATAGAGTCTCATTTTATCACCCTCGGTGTAGAGTGCCGTGGCATCACACAGCTCATAGCAACCTCCAACTCCTGGGCTTAGGTAATTCTCTTGCCTCAGCCTCCCGAGTAGCTGGGACCATAGGCGCCCGCCACAATGCCCAGCTATTTTTTGTTGCAGTTTGGCCGGGGCCAGGTTCAAACCTGCCACCCTTGGTATATGGGGCTGGCACCCTACTCACTGAGCCATAGGCACCGCCCAGGTTTTTCTATTCTTTATTTTTATTTATTTATTTTATTAAGTCATATACACATAGATCATGAATATATTTATGCATATGTGGGGTAGTTTTTTCTATTTTTAGTAGAGAAGGGGTCTCACTTTTTTTGCTCAGGCTCATTGAACTCATTGAGCTCAAGCT
>CAUYQV010031805.1:0-16305 GCA_963574575.1 Galagoides demidoff | reverse complement strand
GAGCCTCAAGCTATCCCCCTGGGTAGAGTGCTATGGCATCACAGCTCATAGCAACCTTCAACTCCTGGGCTCAAGCGAGTCTCCTGCCTCCGCCTCCCAAGCAGCTGGGACCACAGGCGCCAGCCACAACACTCGCCATTTTTTGGTTGCAGCCATCATTGCTGTTTGGCGGGCCAGGCTGGGGATTCGAACCCGCCACCTTAGGTGTATGTGGCTGGCGCCTTAGCCAATTGAGCCACAGGCACCGAGCCAGCCAATAAGTCTAACTTGTAAGCATCAAGTTGACATTATGTTAAGCAACATTAAAATATTTAAACTAGTCTGCCGCAGAGAATTCAGAATGCCATTATTCTTCCTATTTCATAGATACTGTTTGGAATTCCCTGTCACTGGTAGAACTAAGTAGCCTTTTCTGAAAAGAATCATTCCTTAGAAAAAGGAATCACATGCTTTCCTTGGGAAATTTGCAACCTCACACTCAGTCCCAGAGGGACAAAGGATAATGATTTCATGTTGTCTGGCGACTCACTCCCCAGTGGTTCTGAAACACGGGTTTTCCTTTGAAAGGAAAGATGCCTCATCCTTTTTAAAGGATATCACAAGGCTCTCTGTGGCACGGTTCAGCCCTGGCGTCCACCACAAAGACGTTTGTGTGTCCTTCTGAGGCTTTGAGCCAAGCATACAGACTGCCCAAACTTTCTGCCCATCTGCCACATGGAGGGCAAAGCCTGAGCTTCTGCCAGGCCACAGCGATAGGAACACTGTTTGGAAACAAAGGCAGCTATTGCTCCTGTCCCAAGGTGGGAGAGCTGCCTAAGTATGAACCTCAGGTCACCCATGCCCGACCCTGGGAATTGATGTATGGCGGGGAGTGAGGTGAGAAAGGCCAGCACAGCCAGCTTAGTTTGATGGGTAGAAGGGCAGTGTGTGGTCTGAGAAGCATGTGACATGGGCCTGACAAGGAATGTCTCCTTTGCTGGGGTAGCTGCAAAAGCGGTAGTGAGTTGTTCAGACTCAGCAGTGAAGCCTTTGAAACGGCACCTGAGAAAACTACCTTCTCCCTTACCTCTTTGAATCCTTGCCAGCCCAGAGTTTGGGAGCCCCCAAATCTGGGAGGTGACTTGGTTCAGAGGTTATGAGCGTTGGCTCTGGAGAGAGATTTCCCAGTCCCAGTCTTGGCTCAGTTCTTTCCAATCTGTGTGGCCAAGTTGCAAGTTGCTCAACCTTTCTTTTAGTTGAATCTCCAATAGATGCCTACCCTAATTTGAGGATTCAGTGCCATCATTTATTTGGGAGTTGAAAGAACAGGCTAGAGGAAGGGGGGAGAAGGCAGTCAATATGGGTGCATTTTTAAGCCAGCTATCATCATGGTCAATGGAAGCGTAAACCTTCAGGGAAACTGTAGGAAGTGGTATAGAACACACAGCTCACCGTCATCCCAGCCAAGTGGTGAGGAGGCTGGGGCATTTATACACACACCCATCAGGCTGGTGTTAAGGGCTTCTCGAGAAGCAGTTAACTCCCAGACACTCTGGCCTACCATGTTTGTTAATAAAGTGGGGTTTCACAGCCCAAAGGGAGCTCTCATAAAGAAGCAGGGGATGGCTGTTGACAGCCTGTGTGGGGTGCACCAGTATGGTGAGGGGGTCCGGGGAGAGCAATGGTACCATCTGCTATACTCTCTAAGCCTCATGTACCATTTTGTAAAAGTGAGAGTAATCGTAGTTTCTATCTTGTAGGAAGGATGAAATAACCTAAGGTCTGTTAGGTCCTCAGCATGATGTAGCAGCCCTTGTTATACTATGTCGCCCGTTACTGCTGGAACCACTCGGTTTAGCAGTTTTTGCCACAGGATTTTGTCTGCAGTTCCACTATTTTATTTTCTGGGGAGTCCCTGACACAAATATGCAGGTCTAAAGAAAGAGCCTTATCTCTTATTTTCATTTGTTCAGAGAGTATTGAAGATGTCACTGTCACCACTTGGACTGAGATGTAGTAAGTCAAAGATGGGAGTAGCAAACAGCAAAAGGTATCTGCCATCTGGCATCCCTTCCACTTTCCCAGCAGTTGGGTTGGGGATGGGGTGCTGCTTAGCTGCCAGTGGGAACAGCCCCTCATTAATACCCTGGGAAATCAAAGGGTAGAAAAAGCTGTCCTTGCTTCCAAACAGGAGAGTGCAATAGTTGTATCACAGAGAACCTGCAAAGAGGTTTGGCCAAGCGAGGGATGGTATGGTCTTTCATCTACTCTGAGTATTACTAGTTTCATCATACTACAGTTTATGAAGGCTTGGCTTAACAGAATGTGTATGCATGTGTTTATGTGTGTATTATGCCGTACACAGATGTCCTCAACTTATGATGGACTTATGTCCTGATAAACCCATCATAAATCGAGACCATGATATATCATATCAAAGTGCATTTAGTACACCTAAAGTACCGAATGTGATAGGTTGTCCTAGCCAACCTTAAATCTGCTCAGAGTACTTGCATTAGCTTACAGTTGGACAAACTCACCTAACACAAAGCATAATATATAATAAAGTGTTAAATATCCCATGTAATTTATTGAATACTCTACTGAAAGTGAAAAACAGAATGGTTGGGCCAGGCGTGGTGGCTCACACCTGTAATCCTAACACTCTGGGAGAATTGGGTGGATTGCTTGAGCTCAGGAGTTTGAGATCAACCTGAGCCAGAGTGAGACCTTGTCTCTAAAAAAGAAAAATAGCCGGGAGTTGTAGCGGGTGATTGTAGACCCAGTTACTTGGGAGGCTAAGGCAGGAGAATTGCTTTAGGCTCCCCCCTCCTCTTCCTTTTCTCTCCTTTTCCCTCTACTTTCTGGACTATAGTTAAGTTTTGCCATTCATGTGAATGTGTGATTATATATTGATTTCATAGTAGTATTGAATATATTGGATACTTTTTTCCCCATTCTTGAGATGTTTTACTAAGAAGAGTATGTTCCAGCTCTTGGCTTGGCGCCTGTGGCTCAAGTGGCTAAGGCACCAGCCATATACACCTAAGGTGGTGGGTTTGAATCCAGCCTGGGCCCACCAAACAACAATGATGGCTGCAACCAAAAAATAGCTGGGCATTGTGGCAGGCACCTGTGTCCCAGCTACTTGGGAGGCTGAGGCAGGAGACTCGCTTGAGCCCAGGAGTTGGAGGTTGCTGTGAGCTGTGATGCAATGGCACTCTACCCAGGGGGATAGCTCGAGGCTCTGTCTCAAAAAAAAAAAAAAAAAGAATATGTTCCAGCTCCATCCAGATAAACATAAAAGATACGAAGTCTCTATCTCTTATGGCTGCATAGTATTCCATGGTGTACATATACCACAATTTATTAATCCGTTCATGGGTTGATGGGCACTTGGGCTATTTCCATGTCTTGGCAATTATGAATTGGGCTGCAATAAACATTCTGGTGCAAATGTCTTTATTGTAAAATAATTTTTGATCATCTGGGTATATACCTAGTAGAGGAATTGCAGGATTGAATGGTAGGTCTACTTTTAGTTTCTTTTTTTTTTTTTTTTTTTTTGAGACTGGAGCCTCAAGCTGTCCCCCTGGGTAGAGTGCCGTGACATCACAGTTCACAGCAACCTCCAACTCCTGGGCTCAAGCGAGTCTCCTGCCTCAGGCTCCTGAGTAGCTGGGACCACAGGCGCCCGCCACAATGCCCAGCTATTTTTTTTTGGTTGCAGCCGTCATTGTTGTTTGGCGGGCCCGGGCTGGATTCGAACCTGCCACATTGGGTGTACGTGGCTGGCGCCTTAGCTGCTTGAGCCACAGGCACCGAGCCTACTTTTAGTTTCTTGAGTATTCTCCGAACTTCTTCCTAAAAAGGTTGTATTAGCTTGCATTCCCACCAGCAGTGTAGAAGGTTCCCTTCTCTCCGTGCAACATCTGTAGTTTTGGGATTTTGTTATGTGGGCTAATCTCACTTGAGTTAGATGATAACTCAAAGTGGTTTTGATTTGTATTTCTCTGATGATTAAGGATGATGAACATTGGCAGCGCCTGTAGCTTAGTGGGCAGGGTGCCGGTCACATACACCTAGGGTGGCGGCTTCAAACCTGGCCTGGGCCTGCTAAGCAACAATGACAACTGCAATCAAAAAATAGCCGGGCATTGTGGTGGGTGTCTGTAGTCTGAGCCACTTGGGAAGCTAAGGCAAGAGAATCACTTAAGTCCCAAGAGTTTGAGGTTGCTGTGAGCTGTGATGCTACAGCTCTCTACCCAGGGCAAAAAGTTGAGACTCTGTCTCAGAAAAAAAAAAAAAAAAGATGAGCATTTTTTCATGTGTTTGTAGGCCATGAACCTGTCTTCATCACAAAAGTTTCTGTTCAAGTCTCTTGCCCACATAGAAATTGGGTTATTTGTTCTTTTCTTATTGATTATTTTGAGTTCTCTGTGGATTCTAGTTATCAGACTTTTGTCAGAAGCATAACCTGCAAAAATCTTCTCCCATTCTGAAGGTTGTCTATAAGAAACATTTTTTGTCTCTCTCCCTCTTTTTTATTTTATTTTATTTATTTATTTTAAAAATATTTTTATTTATTTATTTATTTTTTGCAGTTTTGGGGCAGGGCTGGGTTTGAATCTGCCACCTCTGGTATATGGGGCCAGTGCCCTACTCCTTTGATCCACAGGCACCGCCCTCTCTCCCTCTTTTAAAAAAAAATTTTTTTTTTCAGACAGAGCCTCAAGCTGTCCCCCGGGGTAGGGTGCTATGGCATCACAGCTCACAGCAACCTCCAACTCCTGGGCTCAAGCAAGTCTTTTGCCTCTGCCTCCCAAGTAGCTGGGACCACAGGCATCTGCCATAATGCCTGGCTATTTTTTGGTTGCAGCCGTCATTGTTGTTTTTGGCGGGCCCAGGCTGGATTCAAACCCACCACCTTAGGTGTATGTGGCTGGCGACGTAGCCACTTGAGCCACAGGCACCGAGCCAAAAATTTTTCAAAATTTAATCAATCACCTGAATTTAAGATTCACAGAAGCATTTTTTTTTTGCAGTTTTTGGCCAGGGCAGGGTTTGAACCCACCACCTCTGGTATACGGGGCCTGTGCCTTACTCCTTTGAGCCACAGGCACCACCCCACAGAAGCATTTTTTAAATGCCCATTGACCACCTTTCCCAGGACTGCATGCTCATGTGTGTTTGTCAAGTTTGTGGTGGCAGTGACACAGGTCTTTGCTAGAAAAAGGCATTGAAAACATGCAGTGCATTTGACATAAGTTGGTGGAAAATGATTAGAAACTGAGCCTGTGATCTGTTAGGCAATTGAAAAAAAAATTACAGTAAAATAGGTAATTTTAATAGGAACAACAATTTGAAATTATATAAATCAAGTAAATAACAGAATGAGGACTCTCTTTTTAAAATCTGAGATTTTACATATAGATGTTATTCTTTTTTTTTTTTTTTTTTTTTTGTAGAGACAGAGTCTCACTTTTTCACCCTCGGTAGAGTGCAGTGGAGTCGCTCCAGCCTCCCAAGTAGCTGGGACTACAGGTGCCCGCCACCTTGGGTACATGGGGCGGGCGCCCTACTCACTGAGCCATAGGCGCCTCCCATAGATGTTATTCTTTAACTTTACATTATACGTTTACCATTTTTCTAACACTCAAAATTAATAAGCGACACAGTATGATAAATACTTAGAAGGGGCACAAGAAATATATTTTTGTCAGTATGTTCTTTCTCCCCTCCATTTGACAACATGCACTGTGGACAATAAAGATTAATCATACAAGGGAAGATAAATAAGTGAAAACAAGCACATTGGCACTACACATCTACGACTAGTAACAGCAGTTTAACCAGGTTGGGTACTTATTTGTCATTACTCTTTTGGTATGCCTTTTAATTTGAGTTTTATTCCAACAATTCAAAGAACCATCAAAATTATTAAACTAAAAGAAAAACCGGGAGGCGCCTGTGGCTCAGTGGGTAGGGCGCTGGCCCCATATACCAAGGGTGGTGGGTTCAAACCCAGCCCCGGCCAAACTGCAACAAAAAATAGCCGGGCGTTGTGGCGGGCGCCTGTAGTCCCAGCTACTTGGGAGGCTAAGGCAGAAGAATCGCCTAAGCCCAGGAGTTGGAGGTTGCTGGAGCGACTCCACTGTACTCTACCGAGGGCGAAAAAGTGAGACTCTGTCTCTACAAAAAAAAAAAAAAAAGAAAAGAAAAACCACGTATAATTTTAAAGGCACAAAATATTGGGCAGCGCCTGTGGCTCAGTGAGTAGGGCACTGGCCCCATATACCGAGGGTGGTGGGTTCAAACCCGCCCTGGTCAAACTGCAACAAAATAATAGCCAGGTGTTGTGGTGGGTGCCTGTAGTCCCAGCTACTCGGGAGGCTGAGGCAAGAGAATCGCCTAAGCCCAGGGGTTGGAGGTTGCTGTGAGCTGTGTGACACCCTGGCACTCTACCAAGGGCCAGAAAGTGAAACTCTGCCTTTACAAAAAAAAAAAAAAAAAGCACAAAATATTGAAACAGGGTTCTCAACGCAACTCTGTGTATTAGCCTACACACTAATGTGTGTTTCAGCTCTTTACTTGATCCAGTTGAATATCTAGACTCGTTAGTTCTAGTGTTTGGTTCTCATGGCCAAAATGGTTAGACTCTGTTTGGTTCTTATACAGCTCTTTTTTGCTTTCAGCTTACAGAACTGATAAAAGAATAGCTGCTATAATGGATAGAATTAGTCTCCAGAATTTGGGGACTTCGGAACCATCGCCCCAAAAAAGCAGTGAACAAACTGAGGGCAGGGACTATCATTCATGTAAGTTGACTATCTAAGGGACTATAACAAACTGATCAATATACACAGGTGGTCAACATAAGGAACTAGGCCTACTGTACTGATACATACATGTGGTGCATGTCCGGTCTATGAAAATTAGGTCAACTTAAGGAGGTGGTCAATATAGGGATGTGGTCAACTATGGAGGTTCTGTTGTATATATTACATATATAAAATGCCCATATTATATACATTTTCATATTTTTATATATATATATATTTTTTTTTTTGAGACAGAGTTTCATTCTGTCGCCCTAGGTACAGTGCCATGTCATAGCTCACAGGAACCTCAAAGTCTTGGGCTCAAGCAATTCTCTTGCTCAGCTTCCCAAGTAGCTGGAACTACAGGTGCCCACCATAATGCTCAGCTAGTTTTTCTATTTTGGGGAGAGAAACAGAGTCTCATTCTTTCTCAGGCTAGTCTCAAGTAATCCACCTACTTCATTCTCACGAAGTGCTAGGATTGCAGGCATGAGCTACTGAGCCCAGCATATAAATATATATATGATATATCTAATTTTATATCTTCCCTGGACTAAGTAGAGATTGAATGAGTGAGTGATAAAAATATTAGCTAACACCAAAATGATTTTATAAATTAGTTTTCTTGGCTTAGCGCCTGTGGCTCAATCGGCTAAGGCGCCAGCCATGTACACCTAAGGTGGCGGGTTCGAATCCCCAGCCCAGGCCTGCCAAGCAACAATGATGGCTGCAACCAAAAAAAAAAAATGGCCGGGCGTTGTGGCGAGCGCCTGTGGTCCCAGCTACTTGGGAGGCTGAGGCTCCCTTGAGCCCAGGAGTTGGAGGTTGCTATGAGTTGTGATGCCTTGGCACTCTACCCAGGGGGATAGCTTAAGGCTCCGTCTCAAAAAAAAAAAAGAAAAAATCAGTTTTCTTACAACTTAAAAATAGCATACACTATCATTCAATGCAAAGAGAAAAAGATGACTTCTCAGTGCAGAAACCTGGCAGATACCACCTAATCCAGTGATTAAAGTAGACATCATCAGTAATGGGATAAAGTGATATAATGTATCAGCACCACTTCCCAATTCTAGAAATATCAGACAGATCCACAATGAGAGACAGTTTACAAACAATAGGCCTTTACTCTTCAAAAATGCAATGTCAGGGAAGAAAAAAGGTTTTAACTTAGGGACAGTTCCAGATTAGAGGAGAATAAGGAGACCTGACAACTAAATGCATTGTATGGGCTAGGGGCCCATGCTCAGTGGTTAGGGTGCTGGCCACATATACCGGGGCTGGTGGATTCAAACCAGGCCCAGGCCTGCTAAACAACAATGACAACTACAAAAAAAAAAAGAATAGCTGGGTGTTGTGGCGGGTGCCTGTAGTCCCAGCTACTTGGGAGGCTGAGGCAAGAGAATAGTTTAAGCCCAAGAGTTTGAGGTTGCTGTGAGCTGTGATGCTACGGCACTCTACCAAGGGTGATGTAGTGAAACCCTGTCTCAAAAAAATAAAAAATAAAAATAAATGCATTGTATGATCCTGGATTCTGAATTAGCAGGAAAAATGCTATAAATAACTTCACTGGGCTCAGCACCTATGGCTCAAGCGGCTAAGGTGCCAGCCACATACACCTGAGTTGGTGGGTTCAAATCCAACCCAGTCCACCAAACAACAATGATGGCTGCAACTGAAAAAAAAAAAAAAATAGCCGGGCGTCTGTAGTCCAGCTACTTGGGAGGTGGAGGCAGGGGAATCACTTGAGTCCAGGAGTTGGAGGTTGCTGTGAGCTATGATGCCACAGCATTCTACCCAGGGTGACAACTTGAGGCTCTGTTTCAAAAAAAAAAAAAAATAGCTGAGCACTGTGGCAGGTGCCTGTAATCCCAGCTACTCAAGAGGCTGGGGCAAGAGAATCACTTGAACCCAAGAGTTTGAGGTTGCTGGCTCAGCACCTGTGGCTCAATCGGCTAAGGCGCCAGCCACGTACACCTAAGGTGGTGGGTTCGAATCCCCAGCCCGGGCCCGCCAAACAACAACGATGGCTGCAACCAAAAAATGGCCGTGCGTTGTGGCGGGCGCCTGTGGTCCCAGCTACTTGGGAGGCGGAGGCAGGAGACTCACTTGAGCCCAGGAGTTGGAGGTTGCTATGACCTGTGATGCCATGGCACTCTACCCAGGGGGATAGCTTGAGGCTCTGTCTCAAAAAAAAAAAAAAAAAAAAGAGTTTGAGGTTGCTGTGAGCTGTGACACCATGGCACTCTACCGAGGGCAACACAGTAAGACTGTATCAGAAAAGAAAAGCAAAAAAGCAATCCTCTTGCCTCAGCCTCCTGGGCAGCTTGGAGACTACAGGTACCTGCCATAACACTAGCTAGTTTTTGTATTTTTAGTAGAAATGGGGTCTTGTTCTCGCTCAGGCTGGTATCAAGCTTCTGAGCTCAAGCAGTCCACCTGCCTCAGCCTCCCAGAGTGCTGGGATTATAGGTGTGAGCCACTAAGCCCAGCCTGTTTCAAAACATTTTTATTGCTCCAAAAGAAGTTACTTCTCATTTCCTCCTCTTGCAAATCCCTAGCAACCACCAAGCTACTTTCTATTTCTATGGATTTCCCTGTGCCGTATACTTCACATAAATAGATTCATATGCTAGTGGCCTTTTGTGTCTGGCTTCTTCTACTTAGCATTTTTTAAGATTCATCTACATTGTAGCATCTATCAACATTTCTTTCCTTTGTATGGTTGAATAATATTCCATTACATGGCTATACCTATTTAGTTTTCCCATTCATTCATGTTGTTAGGCACTTGGGTTTCTACTTTTTGACTATTATAAATAGTGTTACTATGAACATTCATGTGCCTGTTTTCAATTCTTTTAGGTATATGTATATAGCCATTAGTGAAATTGCTATGTTGTATGGTAAAATTATATTTAACTTTTTAAGAAACTGCCAAGTTAAGGCTGGGTGTGGTGGTTCAAGCCTGTCATCCTAGCACACTGGGAGGCCAAGGCAGGTGGATCTCCTGAGCTCAGGAGTTTGAGGATCACTTGTGCCCAAGAATTTGAGGTTGCTGTGAGCTATGACAGCACAGCAATCTATTGAGGGTGAGACTCTGTCTCAAAAAAAAAAAAAAAAGAAAAGAAAAGAAACTGCCAAATTGTTTTCTAAAATAGCTGTGTCATTTTACTATTTGTTCTGTTATTACAACTCTTCTCAAAGTTGAAAATTATTTCAAAGCAAATTGAAAAAAAAAATGAGTGTGTGCATGCAGGGAGAAGGAAACCTAAATTCACAAAAGAATGATGACAAAGCTTCTTCCAGCAGGGCAGATGAGCATGTGAACTGAGACACTTAGAGTGACCACCAGGGGCAGCTTGACGGGAGATTCCAGAGTGGAAATTTTTACAGAGGATGACACAGTTTGAAAGTGCTACCAAAGCACTCCTATGATCAGAAACCCAGCCCCAGGCAAGTGGAGAGAATGATGGTGGGGCCAAACTGTCTCCTCTCCTTTGGGGGCACTCTCAGCAGCTCTAAGGGTGCACAATCTATTTGTTGACTGCATGCACCAGTAAGCATGGACGGGGAACTTAACTTTTATAAGTGGCCATCCCCAGGAAAGTATAAATTTCCTTGTAGAAATCCACCTGACTGCCTCGTTGGGATCCTTATATGTAAAAAGAGGATAACGTCCATGTCATATGATTGTTTTGATGATTAAAAGAGGACACAAAGGACACAAAGTTCTGTGGTGCATTGGTAGACAATGAGGATTATAACTAAGGCCTCTGAATTCAGTTCAGATCATTGTTTATTCTTGCTACTCAGCATGTGGACCCCAGCTACCAGGGAGGGGATCCTTTAGGAGCTTGTGAGAAATGTAGACTGTCAGGCCCAGCTGAGTGAAGCAGAATCTGCATTTCAACAAGATCCCAGGTGACTGTCATAGCCATTAATGGCTCCCTTGCTTTCCACAGTAGAAATTAATTCAATAAGTCTGGGGCTAGGTCCTAAGACTGAGAATTGTTAACAAGCTTCCAAGTTTTCTGGTTAGATAATTTTGGGAAGCACAAACAAAAAAAGAGTCTCACTTTGTCACCCCTGCTAGAATGCCAAAGCATCACAGTGCACAGCAACCTCAAACTCCTGGGCTCCAGTGATTCTCTTGCCTCAGCCTCCTGAGTAGCTGGGACTACAGGTGCCTGACACAAGACCTAGCTATTCTGAGAGACAAGGTCTTCCTCTTGCTCAGGCTGGTCCCAAACTTGTGAGCTCAGGCAATCCACCCACTGTGGCCTCCCCTAGTGCTAGGATTACAGGCGTGAGCCACCACACCTGGCCCTCAGGCTCTGGTTCACACCAAAGTGCTCTTCAGCTTCATATGCCTTCTTTCCTGTGCCTTCTCTGTTTCTGTCCCTCCACGGCAGTGGTTCTCGGCCTTCCTAATGCTGCAATGTCTTTGCATTGTTAAGAAGAGGTTGCAACCCACAGGTTGAGAACCGCTGATCCAAGGACACTTGCGATTGGATTTAGGCCCACCCAGAAGATCCAGGATAATCTCATCTCAAGAGCCTTAATTACATTTGTAAAAACCCCTTTCTACCTAAGGTCTTGTTCACAGGTTTCAGTGGTTAAGAGGTGGGGCCACAGTTTGGGCCATAGTTCAGCCCACTATGTGAGGCATGGGGTGTCCCTCATTTTTCCTCCTGTGACAAGGAGACGAGTAGACAGAAAGCAGAACTGAAGAGCAGGCCGGCTCCCTTGAGCTTCCTCCAGCTGCTCCTGCTCCCTCCGACTCCTCACTTTCAGCTTTGTCAACCCTGGCTTTGGACTCCACGGTTAGTGCTCGGTCTTTCCAGGTTTCCCAATTCATATTCCCAAATATTCAAAGGTGCTGGCCAGTCTAAGGAGGGCTGATCTCAGGTCAAGTGTCTTTCCCTGGTCTGATCAGTGGGAGGCATGTGGTAAAGTACATGATTCAGAGCATGTCCTCGGAGGCTGCTTCTTTAGGGCTCTCAGTGGGGCTGGAGGAGCAACAGTGTCCCATGGGAGGAGGCCATTTGATTTTTTTTTAAGACAGAGTCTCACTATGTCACCCTTGGTAGAGAGCCGTGGCATCACAGCGCATAGCAACCTCAAACTCTTGGGCTCAAGTGATTCTTTTGCCTCAGCCTGCCAAGTAGCTAGAACTACAGGCACCTGCTACAACACCCAGGTATTTTTAGAAATGAGGTCTCGCTCTGGCTCAGGCTGGTCTTGAACCTGTGAGCTCAGACAATCCACCACCTCTGCCTCCCAAGTGCTAGGATTATAGGCGTTAGCCACCAAGCCTGACCATATATATATATTAAAAATAAATAAATAAATAAATAAATATTAAAAATAAATATATATATATATTTTTAAGACAAAATCTCATCCTGTTGCTTGTGCTAGAGTGCCATGGCCTCAGCCTAGCTCACAGAAACCTTAAACTCCTGGATTCAAGCAATCTTCCTACCTCAACCTCCCAAGTAGCTGGGACTATAGGTGCCCACCAGAAGGCCTGACTAATTTTTTTATTTTTGGTCAAGACAGGGTATTGCCCTTGCCTAGGCTGGTCTTGAACTCCTGAGCTCAAGAGATCCTCCTGCCTTGGCCTCCCAGAATGCTAGGATTATAGGCATGAGCCACCATGCACGTTAGTTTTTTTTTTTTTGAGACGGAGCCTCAAGCTATCCCCCTGGGTAGAGTGCCATGGCATCATAGTTCATAGCAACCTCCAACTCCTGGGCTCAAGTGAGTCTCCTGCCTCCGCCTCCCAAGTAGCTGGGACCACAGGCGCCCACCACAACGCCCGGCCATTTTTTGGTTGCAGCCATCATTGTTGTTTGGTGGGCCCGGGCTGGGGATTCAAACCCGCCACCTTAGGTGTACGTGGCTGGTGCCTTAGCTGATTGAGCCACAGGCGCCAAGCCAATTACTGTAATTATTATCAGCACCACTGCCTTATAAGTAAGCAAACTGAGGCACTACTAGGTTAAATAACTCACCCACCATCAAACAATTCTCAGAATTAGGCCTCGAACATAGGCAGACTGGCTTAAGTCTGTGATAGGACAGACTCTACAAACGGGTTAAGTATTGAAGAGTTTGTCTAAGTTAGAGGAAGGAAGAGAAAAACTGTGACAATATTATTCATATTTAGACTAGAAGAGTTCAATTATAACTTGAGAAATCTACACGAAAACCTTTTCAGAGCCCTATTTTTTTTAATAAGCATTGTAATTTTGGGGGGTCTCCAGTGGACACTGGCTCAGATTTGCTTATTAGAGTTTTTCTCAAGTTATTTTATGCATGTATATTATTTCCCATTCCCAGTTCAAGCACTTGAAGCAAGAGACTGTGTCTCTTACTTTTTTTTTTTGGCAGTTTTTGGCCAAGGCTGGGTTTGAACCTGCCACCTCCGGCATATGGGGCCAGCGCCCTACTGGTTTGAGCCACAGGCCTTGCCTTGTGTCTGTTACTTCTTTACAGCCCTTAGGACAACACAGCCCCAGGCACATAAAGGGCACTTAATTGATGCTTGTTCAATTGCCCAACAATATTAAGTCCCTCTTTTACTACCTCTCACCTAAAGCAACAGATTTAGAAGAAATGGTTGTGTCAATTAGGATGATGTTTAAAATTTACTTATTAAAAACCACAAATATTATCTGGTAGGAAACAGAAATAGAGGAGAAACCAGAAAACAGCAAGTTATATTTGTCAGCAAAAGATTAAATATGATTAGGACAAGTCAGCAAATTCAAAAAAAGCAGCATGAATTAGTAAAAAAAAAAAGGGCAAATGAATGAAATTGATGGGCTCACTCTACTTTCTGACATAGCAATGTAGGAAAATTGTGAGTCTGTAATTGCAAATCTTTGTTGATCATGCTATGTAAACTAAAGGACAAAGTTTAAATATTTAAAGATATATCAAAGAACTATTTAAGTTCTTTCCTACAGTGGAGATGGGGCAAATGGTATTATTAGGTCAAGGTCAGAATTATTTGATCCTAGCCTTTCCATTTTTCTTTCTTCAATTGCAATTTTACTTGAAAGGTTCACCATCTTAAGCTCTTGTCTGGGTTTCTCCATTACAGAAAAATGTGAAAGATATAATTTGATGCCCATTAAAAAGACAAAATGTAGTAAATCTATGAAACCAAACTGAGAAATAAAAAAAAAAAAGAATTATGACTACCCTTACTGAAATTAAGAAAATACATTATTGCCAGGTGCGGTGGTTGAGGCAGGAGGCTCCTAGGAGCTCCAGATCAGCCTAATAAAAACTATAGAAACACTAGTCAGGCATTGTGGTGGGCCTGAGACAGGAGGATCCCTTTTGGTAAAATCTTATCTTTTTTTCTGAGGCAAAGCTTCACTTCGTTGTCCAAGCTAGAGTGCCATAGTGTCAGCGCAGCTCATAACAACCCCACTGTTGGGCTTAGGCAATCCTCCTGCCTCAGCCCTTCCTGAGTAGCTAGGAATACAGGTACTCACCACAATGCCCAGCTAACCTTCCTATTTTCAGTAGAGACAGGGTTTTCTTTTCTTGCTTAGGCTCATCTCAAACTCCTGACCTCAAGCTACTATCTAATGGTAAAAAAACATTGCAACTATGCAGACCAGTAACTCTCTAAAAGCTGTATTCATGCAACCTCAGCCAGACCCTCAAGGCTGGCCAGAGCTCCCAAGATATCCCTCCGAAGCTATTCTAAGCTTGGACCACCAGCCTCCTGTCCCCTGCTTATCCCCGGGCTCAGCAGACTGTCTTACCTGGGTAAGGTAAGGTTACCAGATGTTAGCTGGTAACCAAGATTTCCTCCTCATACCTTAGTAGAATGTTCTACCTGCTGTTTAAGGATAATCTTCCTACCTGTACCAAATATCCTACCCACTTCCACTCCATCAGGGAGCATGAATGTACAATCAAGCTATCTTTGGACCCATTCTTTTCGCTGGGTAGGACATCATTACAAACACATCTGTGGATAACTCTTGGGACTTACAGCAAAAACTCAACCACAAGAGTTACCTTCCGGTAAAATGAAACAGAGGGCAAAACAAAGCATCTCATAACGTGCTAGACAAGTATAAAGAGTAATTCCCAAAGTTATAGAAGATGTAAGGTAAGGCTCGGCACTCATAACTCAGTGGTTAGGGCACTGGCCAAATGCACCAGGGCTGGTGGGTTTGAACCTGGCCCAGGCCTGCTAAACAACAACAACTACAACCACAACAACAAAAAATAGCCAGGCACTGTGGCCAGCACCTATAATCCCAGTTACTTGGGAGGCTGAGGCAAGAGAACTGCTTAAACCTAAGAGATTGAGGTTGCTGTGAGCTGTGCGGCCACAGCATTCTACTGAGGGCAACATAGTAAGACTCTGTCTCAAAAAAAAAGACATAAGGTAAGATAACTGAAGATTTTTAAAAAAGAAACACTATAGCTTTTCTTATAAAATAACCTATTAAATTATTTATTTATTTATTTATTTATTTATTTTTTTGAGACAGAGCCTCAAGCTATCCCCATGGGCAGAGTGCCACGGCATCACAGCAACCTCCAACTCCTGGGCTCAAGTGAGTCTCCTGCCTCAGCCTCCCAAGCAGCTGGGACCACAGGCGCCTGCCACAACGCCCGGCCATTTTTTGGTTGCAGCCGTCATTATTGTTTGGCGGGCCGGGGCTGGATTCGAACCCGCCACCTCAGATGCATGTGCCTGGCGCCCTAGCCGCTTGAGCCACAGGCGCCGAGCCAAATTATTTTTGTTTTAAATAAAGTACTACTAAAAAAATGACTCTTCTATATAGGGATCCTTACAAAGTTACAGCTATTTTAAGAGCTAGATTTAGGAAGTACATGCAACAATCAACTAAATTCAAATTGATTCTGTGGTTCTCATCCTTTTTTGGACACACACTCCTTAAAGAATCTGATGAATGCTGAGAATTCCCTCCTTAGATAAATACACATATACTACTAGTAATTATAAATGTAATTTTAAGGGGCTTACAAACACCTAAAGCCTATTTTTGGAGGCTTCTCTGATGACTTCCCCCACATTATATTTTCCTTATAACAAATTGCTAGGTGTTGGCTGGGCACAGAGGCTCACACCTGTAACCCTAGCACTCTGGGAGGCCAAGGTGGGAAGACTGCTTCAGTTCAGGAGTTTGAGACCAGCTTAAGGAAGAGTGAGACCCTGTCTCTACTAAACAGATAAATTAGGCTTGGCGCCTGTGGCTCAATCGGCTAAGGCGCCAGCCACGTACACCTAAGGTGGTGGGTTCGAATCCCCAGCCCGGGCCAGCCAAACAACAATGATGGCTACAAAAAAAAATGGCTGGGCGTTGTGGTGGGCGCCTGTGGTCCCAGCTATTTGGGAGGCAGAGGCAGGAGACTCGCTTGAGCCCAGGAGTTGGAGGTTGCTATGAGCTGTGATGCCATGGCAGTTAAAACTTCTAAGAATTTTAGAATATATTTGCTG